>JAMZAV010003446.1:0-68134 GCA_024449915.1 Sweltsa coloradensis
AAAAAAATTTTTCTTCTTGGCTGAAAAAAAAAATTAAAATTAATTAAAACCAAAACATTTTAATAACATGTACGTTCCGTGGTAATTATTAGTTTTATTATTATTATTATTTTTTTATTCTAAAACCAAGATATGGCTTCGAGAGGCGGGCAAGCTCTAGTAGGGGTTTGATTTATAAAATATATTTTTGAAAATTGGCGGTAGAGGCGGAAGGTCAGTTTCTTTCAGTTAGTTGCAGGGTCCTAAAGGAATTTTACAGAATCATAGAACTTGATGTTATGGTTGAATACATGGAACATGTTTAATAAATATACACAATGAAAAAGTTAATAAGCAAAGGACGGAACTGGATCCCTTGGCTCTGCAATCTATTTCAGAAATGGTACCTTATCTTGCACCAGCAGGTATACACGTTTATACAGAAGTGCCGATTCTACCTTCAATGATGAACAAGCTCAAATAGGAATATCCTGAAAACCACACAAATTCCTTGAAATGGCTTGCATGTGATGCAAAGTTTTTGGGACTGGAACTGGGCGGTCTCTCATCTTGATCTGTCCATTTAACAGAGTTTTATGAAAAGCCTTAAGTCAAGGTTTTCGGGGTATGACTGAACTTCAGAGAGCCAATTTGGGTCTCATCAATGCCTATTTGCACCGATAAAAACAAAACTATGCAAGCACTTATTCGGATTCATCCCACCAGACAAGAGAGCAACACTTAAATCATCGTGTGATAGACAAGAAAGAGACAGCCAAAGCTGAAGAAGATAATATTGCAACGCTTGTTTTAATGTATGAAGATGAACTATGTAGCCACCACCAGCTGTCTCGATTCATACGGGATTCCAGTGGAGACGAACAAGTCTGTCTTAGCGGCTTCGCCTTAGCATATGCGATATGGAATGTATCTAATGAATAGTAGTGATTCAATCCACAGAATTGACAACTGGATACATTCAACATGTTTTTTGATGGTTTGGGGCCCTTCTTCATAGAACCCCATGGCATGGAGGGAAACAACATAATTATGACAAAATGTTGTGCTCATATATATTGTACGTTACTAAACTTATGGTTGTGCTATTGTTGTCTTTGATGGTTACTCAGACTAGCCGTCTACTGCACAAGTATCATCATCATCATTATCCATCCCGTTTCCTGCTTCAGCAGGGTCAGCTTGGGTTTAGCAACAAAAATTTTCCCCCTTCTTTTTATCCTCCCCCAATTGTATCTCTTTTCCCCATCTTCCCAGCTCTCTCATCTTGCCTCTAAATCTCCTGCTATGCTCTCCTTCCATCTCTTCCTTGGGCTACCCCATCTCCTTCCTTCTTCAATCATTCTTTCATACATTTTTCTTGGGCACCCTTTTCCCCATTCGTTTCAGATTCCATACCATCTCAACCTTGTCCTTCCTATTCTGTCACTTAACTTTTTTTACACCTAGCATTTCTCTAATGTCCGTAGTAAGACCTCATTCATCCGAGCTCCGATTAACCGAGATGCCATGTTATCCGAGCTGGTTTCCAGGCCCCTTTTTCCTTTTTTAATTAGGCCGAAATGTTAGGTTCTTTACATCGAATGTCATGCAGTAGGGCCTATGCTGTTTACTACAATGACGTGTCACGTAAGAATTGCACAGCGCGTGAATTGTACGGGGGGTTGGGGGCAGGGGTCGAGGGTAGGGTGCCGTTAAGTGTTGATCAGTGTCTTTGTGAGTGCTTGCCGCCGCCGCCGGCGACCTTGCTCAAAGACGGCGGACGAGAGAGAAGAGGGGGAAGGAGAGAGAGAGAGTAAGGGGACGAAATATGGCCTTGAAGACGACATGATAGAGGCTGGCAATGATTATGAAGAAAAAACATTGAAATCGGGGCCAGTCAATGACACAGGGAGATAACGTCCCCCTCCAGGGTGAGGGGGGGGGGGGCCTCCTCCTCCCAAGCCACAGATTACGTATCGCCGCACTTTAGTCAGTCACTTGGGTTTGGGCCAAAACTCTCCCGAGTTGTTTTGTTTACATTATGAGATAAGATAATGAGACCAACATTCATTCTATTAACAAAGCAGCGTTTTTTGTTATGAGATAAGATAACGAGACAACACATTCATTCTATCAGCAAAGCAGTGGGCAGCCGATGTCCTAATCACTAAGAGGCTTTTTTTATGTTCTTTTAATGATATGTATATCTTTTTTACCAATCAGGCATGCTACGAGAGCAAATAAAAAAAAATCGGGGATCATCCATTTTTTTGATAATTCAGCTGCACCCGGTCTTTCCACCTCGGAAAATGGGGTTTTTTGCTGTATGTCATATTATTTGTAGTTTTGGCGTTTAAAGAAAGATTATTTGCGCCTCCCAAGTAAAAAAATTTTCTATAGTTAGGGCGATTACCACCTGTAACTTTTTTCCATGGGGGGGCGAAAGGGGAGACACGGAGGGACAACGGGTGGACAGGCCATTCTGGTCGAACCACCAAAAGCGTATGGGGAGGCGGGGTTTTTTCCCCCCGTCTTTTGTGTCTTCTCTGTGTCTCATCCTCCGTGTTTTATTGTCATCGCCGGGGGGAGGTATAAAAAACCCAGAGCTGCCATTAGTTTCGGGAGTAAAACTCCCCTAATCCGGGCCAAACCCCAAAAGGTTGCGAGGGACTTTGGGGCCCCCAAATGCCCGTTTTTTTTTATTCTACTCTTCTCGTCTTGCCCTGTGCTCCTAGGACTCTCATCTCTGCCGCCTGCTCTGACCTCCTCCGATCTCCCATTGCCCAGGTTTCTGTGCATACGTAAGGTTTTTGGTATGAAATAATTTTATATATGTCTCTTAATGAATGGTATTTCCCATCCCACCTATTTCCTTTCACACATGGTAAAATTTTACTGGCCTTTTTTTTTCTGATGTTAATCCCTTTTTATTTTTCCCCCACTTTCCATTATTTTCATTTCCCTAAAAAACTAAAACTATCCACCATTTTAAAGGGTTTTCCCCCCAATATTTATTTTGGGGCTTGAAAATTTCCCCCTTTGCCCCCCTTCTCCTGGCATAGTTACAACCTCATCTTTAAAACCCCTTATTTTCATAGCTGCTTCTTCTAGTTTTATTCCACACGTCGTATATCTTTTTCTTTTCCACACGTCTTATATCTTTGGGTCCCTCCTCATACTGGCCCCATGCCCCCAAAGTCTCAGAAAACAACTAACCCCCACATCTCCATTGTCTCCATCTTTACCTTTGATGTGGATGTCATCCATTAATTAAATTTCCCACTTTAAATTATTGAAAACAAAAACAAAAAAATTTTTACACACAAAACTTTTTAAAAAAATTGGTACACAATACTTATGTGTCTCTTCTATTGTCTCCATATTTACCTTGATGTGGAGTCATCCTCACGATTATAATGATGAGGTACAACCACTTCCCTCCAAACCCTGTTGTTATTTGGGAAATCACCCGAAAACCAAATTGTGTTTTCATACAGCTTTAAAAACTTATACATCTTTTAATAGGGAGGGGAAAAGAACTTGTGCAAAATGATGAAAATCGCTTGAACCTAGTTCCGTCAAACTGAGGCTTTAGTGGGGAAAAATTTTAAAACCATTAGGCCAAACACAGATTGATTGTAAAATAAAAATAATAAATGTTCGGCAACTTTTCAGATATTGAAGGTAACTACACTACTCTGCTGTCGGTGATACTAGCATGCTTGATCTTTTTAAAAATTGCAGATCTTCATGCAGAAAAAGGGTCACGACAATGAATTCGATCAAATAACTAAAATATCAAGATGTATTCACAGGTCTTGGTAAAATTTCCCCGGTTTAAGTGTCACTTAAAGGTAGACTGGGATGCAAACCTTTTCAACAAAAACCCACGCGCATACCAGTGCCATTAGGGAAAAATTTAAAAATTTACTTAAACCAACTTAGGATGGGGGAGTTAAAAGAAGTGCATGATCCTACCCCTTTGGACACACAATACTGTGGTAGCTCGGAAAGGAAAAAAGATTCAAAGGGGCTTGACCCCCGGGAACTCAAGTACTTTAGATGGGCCAAGGAAATGATGAAAAACTAGAAAAGTCTTACCTGAGTTGGCGAAAGCAATGATTTCCGGTGTGGGGCTTTTTAAAGAGCGTATGGCATGTGAATTTGGATAAAGAGAGTAGGGGGTTTTGACAACGTTTGGACGAATCAAGGTCGTTACAGGTGGTTTTCGCCTCCCCCTTGGTATTGCCCAGCTAGTGAAAAATTTCAAAGACGACTTCACAAAGCGCTTGATGGTTTGAAAGGTGTAAAAATTATCGCAGACAAATTCGGTATAGGATGCGGTGCGTCTGAAACCGCAAGAAAAGACCCTCAAAATTTGAACAATATTTCTCAAATGCAGAGAAAAGAAATTAATTTAAAACAGAAATAAATTCCGTATAAAACAAAAGGGGTTTTCCTCAGGGGCATTTGCTTACGATTTGCAGGACTTGAAGCTGATCCAGTCAATTTGGTATTCCGTGATGCCCCAAAAACCGACTAATGAAAAAGAAGTAAAAACTTTCTTAGGGTTTGCCCATACCTGAGTAAGTTCATCCCTCTTTTAAAAACGACTTTTTGTAAAACCTCTAAGACAGATCATATTTAAGGATGAAGGATCTGGACTCGACTGAAGACGTCTTGGCGCTAAAAAGAAAAAAGTCTTAACAGCTCCAACACTCAGATTTTTCGATACCAGAAAACCAGTAGTCGTCAGTGTGATCCACAGCATGGATTAGGAGCAGCTCAAAGCAGGAAGAAACCCGTCCTTGTTTCCCGAAAATTACAGCCAAGAACAATGTTATGCGAAAATAGAACGAGAAATTTTTGGCTATAGTGGTGGGTTTTGCGAAAGGTTTCCCAATACCCGGTTGGTGTAATATATTACAGTAGAAACTGACCCAAAAGACAAGAAACACAAAAAAACCTTCTTGCTGCACCGGTACGACTACAAGATATGATGCGATACAACCTTTAAACTCAAAATCCCTACAAAAAAGGAGCGGATAGCTACCGCAGATATTATCGGAGCTCCTTCCATCCACCCGTAAGTGCGCTGAGCAAACATGACGTACAAATTTTATCACGTCAAAGAAGATTCGTTACTACGAACCTTGACTGATCCCAACATGAGTACAATACCTTATGATAAAAGACTCAAAAACGAAAAAGGCAGCCAAAAGCAAATCCAAACTGCGGCTCTGCGTAAAGTCATTTCCCCGAGGAGGGCCCGCGGAAAAGAAAGATCTTCCTTTGCCACTTAGCTTACTGGATTTTCCGCGTCTACTGTCGCTCAGGGGAATCGGGTACAAGGGCAAAAAATTATAACTCCACCTTTTAATGAAGAATAAATCCTTGAAAAAATACATCAACCCATGCAGGAAAAAACATGCCTGGCCGTGCTCGCGAGACCGTATTCTGGTTGGTATGAAGAAAATTCATCAACCGTGTTAAACGCTGCACCCAATGCCAGAAAGCACCCCTTCTCAGCAAAAGGAAACTTTGCTATCATCCCGGTTCCTACTTTACCATGGCATCGTGTCTACGATTTGTTTCAATTTGGGAAACAAACACTATTTGAACATTTATCATTATTCCACTTTTGGGAACTTGATGAACTCCCCGACACAACAAGTCATCCGTGGTCAAATGTTTGAAGAAACATTTCACAAACCACGGGAACCATGCACAATGATATCAAAATGGCCCTCAGTACTCCAGTTTGGAATTCAAACATTTCAGAAATACTTGGAAATTCCAACACGTTAGCGTCCCCATATCACAGCAAGCAAATGGCACCCGAAGCTGCTGCAAGATAGCAAAAAATCTGGTTAAGAAGACAAAAAAAGATAGTAGCGTCTCCAGTTAGCCTCTTGGAGCAACGAAACGTTCCAAAACAAGAACACAGGCAGCCCAGTGAAATGCTAATTAAAGATACACGAACCCATTCCCATTGAAACCAAATCTTACCCCAAAAAGTTATTCCAGATATACCACAGAAACTTGGGGCCCAGACGTGAAAAAAAAAAGCAACACTACGATGGGACACCCGTCGATATGTTGGACCTAATAAGGACAATCCGCTGGGTGGCTGTTATTCTTACTAAACTGTCACCCTAAAATCACTCCTGGTTTTAATCTGGTTTTGAAAACATTCAAAGGTTTTCAGATAGTGATTTTGCCGCAAAAGGTTATTTAAGTTCAGTTTGTGGGTGAGCAAAAAATTTTAAATTTCATTTAAAACTTTTTGGGAATTTAACAATAACCTCCACTTTTTCCATTGTCTCCATCTTTCCCTTGATGTGGATGTCATCCATTAAAAATTCCAAGCATTATTTTTTGAAAACAAAAACAAACAAATATTTACACACAAAACTTATTAAAAATCGGGTACACAATACATTATGGTCATCTTCTTTTGTCTCCATATTTACCTTAGTGGATTCATCCTCACGATTATAAAATGAGAGTGAAAACACACAAAACCTCCATAACCCCCGTTGTTTTTTGGAATACCCTGAAAATCCAAAATTGTTTTTTCATACAGCTTTCACAAACTTCATACAAACTTTTAACTAGGGAGGGGAAAGAAAATTTTGTGCAAAATGACTGCAATCCGTTTTGAACCTAGTTTCAAACTGAGGGGACTTATATTTGGGGGAAATATTAAAACCATTAGGCCGCACAGATTGTTTAAAATAAAAGAATTAATAAATGTTCGGCAACATTTCAGATATTTGAAGGTAATAAAACACTTGCGGGGCAGGTGATACTAGCATCGTTGAATCTTGTTAAAATACTTGCAATTTTCATGAGTAAAAGGGGCACGAAAATGATTCGATAAAATAACTAAAAATCAAGATGTTTCACAGGTCTTGGGAAAATTTGCCCGGAAGTGTCCCTTTAAAGGTTTTAACTCGGATGCAAAATATTCAAACAAACCACGACGCATACATACCTTAGGGAAAAATTTTAAAATTTTACTTAAACCAACTTGAGGGATAGGGGATTTTAAAAAGAAGGTGCTGATCTATCCTTGGACACACAATATTTGGGGGTAGCTGGGAAAGGGGTAAAAAAGATTCGACTAGGCTTAGATCCCCGGAACTCAAACGAGCTTTAGTGGCCAAAGGTATCCGATGAACAAGCAAAAAAAAGGCTTACCTGAGTTGGCGAAAGAATGATATTCTCGGGGGTAACGTTAAAGTTTGGTCTGGCATGTAAAATTGGATGAAGAGATAGGGGTTTTTGAAAACGTTCTGGAAAAATAAAGGTCGTTACGGTGGATTCGCCTACCCCTTTGGGTATTGCCACCTAGTGAATAATTTCAAAGACGACTTCACGAAGCGTTTGATTTTTTGAAAGGTGTAGAAATTATCGCGACAATATTCTGGTATAGGGATGGGGTGACTCTCAAAAACCGCAAGTAAGACCACGTAAAAATTTGAAACATTACTTCTAAATGCAGAGAAAAAAATTTTTAAGTTAAACAGAAAAAAATTCCGTTTAAACAGAAACGTGTTCCTCAGGGGGCTTTTGCTTACGAGTGCAGGATTTAAAGTACCATCAAATTGGCTGCGTCCTGATGCCCCAAAAAACCGATAAGTCAAAAAAAGCCCAAAATTTTTCTTAGGTTTGTCCACCCCTGGTAAGGTTCATCCCTCTTTTAAAATGACATTTGTGAACCTTAAACAGATCATATTTAAAGGATGAATGGATCTGGCATCGACTAAAGAGATGCTTGGACGCTAACAAGAAACAAGATCTTAACCCCCAAACACTCAGATTTTTGATACAGCAAACCATACGTACAGTGGGGGCCGCAGCATGGGATTGGGACAGCTCTAATCGGAAGGGGACAACCCGTCCCTTCGTTCCCAAAAAAATTGACAGCCACAGAACAATTTTTGCGCAAATAGAACGAGAAATTTTGGATAGTGGTAGGTTGCAAAAGGGTTTGCCCAATACCCGGTTGGCTGTAATAATTTCAGTAGAAACTGCCACAAGACAAAAACCCCAAAGAAAACCACTTCTACTGCCCCGGGTACGACTAAAACGTATGATATGCACTACAACCTTTCAACTCAAATCACCTACAAAAAAGGAGCAATATGCTACTCGCAGTTTATCATCCGAGCTCCTTCCCGATCCACCCGTAAAGTGCGCGAGCAACATGACTACAAATGTTATCACGTCAAAAAAGATTCGTTACTACGGACCTTGCACTGATACGCAACCATGAGTACCATACTTATGATACAAGACTCAAACATCAAGGCAGCCCGAAGCAAGATCCACACTGCGGCTCTGCTGAAGTCATTTACCGAGGATGCCGCGGGGAAAAGAAAGATTTTCCCCTTTTCCACTTAGCTTTATGGACGTTCCGCGATCTACTTGCGTCAGGGGGGAATCGGTACAAGGGAACCCAAATAAACTCCCCCCTTAAGAAGAAAAATCCTTGAAAAAATACCTCAACCCATGCAGGTAAAAAAGCATGCCTCCCCGTGCTCGCGAGACCGTATTCGGATTGGTATGAAGAAAGATTCACACCGTTTTTTGGAACGCTCACCCATGCCAGAAAGCAGCACCTTCTCAGCAAAAGGAAATTTTGCTTCATACCCTTTTCCTATTTTACCATGGTCATCGTGTTACTGATTTTTTCAAGTTGGCAACAAACACTACTTAGTAACATTGATCATTTTTCCCACTTTTGGGGAACTTGATGAACTACCCCAAACCAACAAGTCTACCGTGTAAAAAGTTTGAAGAAAATTCACAACTACGGATACCATGCCAATGATTCAGGAAAATGGCCCCAGTACTCCAGTTTGGAAATTCAAACATTTCAGCAATACTTGGAAATTCCAACACGTTCGTCTCCCCATATCACGCCAAAGCAAATGGTCACGCCGAAGCTGCTGTCAAGTTTACAAAAAATTTGGGTTAAGAAACATCTAAAATAGTAGCGATCTCCATTTTAGCCATTTTGGGAGAAAGTAACTTTCCCAAAAAAAGATACACAGTGCAGTCCAGTGCAATGCTAATGTCAGACTACACAACACCATTTCCGATTGCTAACCAACTGTTTACCCCAAAAGTTATTCCAGTATCCCACAGAAATTGAGGGCCAGACGTGAAAAAAAGCAACACTACGATCGGACACCCGTCGATAGTTGGCCTAGAGAAGGACAATCCGCTGGGTGGCTGTGGTATTTTACAAACTGTCACCCTAAAAATCACTCCTGTGTTTTAATCTGGATTTGTAGCATTAAAAGGGTTTTTCAGATAGTGATTTTGCCGCAAAAAGGTTATTTGGGGTTCATGTGTGTGGTGAGCAAATCTTTTAATTTCATTTAATATCTTTGGGGGAATTTTTAAACATATTTAGATTTGTGTTAACGTCTTCATCATGTTACCTTGACGACAAGCTTTAGGCTTAAATACCCCTTTAATAATCTATTTATTTAGTAATTTTTGATTTCGTTGACATAAAAATCCTTCCCTTTTTTTGAAGTATCTTGTGAAGCCAAATTTGTATCTAAAGTTGTTTTTTTGAAGTAAAAATTTTAAAAAAGGTTTGATTTTTTTATTTTTTGTTCAAAAAAACAATTGGAAAATTGTTTGTTAATAAACAAACTTCAAATATTATTGTTTACTTTTTGACGCAAATTAGGCCTAGGGGAAATTTAATTATATTCTTTTGTTATAAAAATTACAATTTCTTTCATTCATAATGGCTAAACCCTGGGTTAAAAGTTGTACGTATGTATTTGAAAAAGAACAAAAAAACTAAAGCCTAAGTGCTCGGTATGTGAAAATATTTTCCTGGGTATAAAATATGACCAAAGGGCATTCGATTCAAAACTTGGCCCTGGGAATTTAATAAAGGGATAATCATTATAATACAGCAAGTGCCCTTCATGTGGCGTTCAAAATTTTTGAGCTGAGAACCGAACAAAAAGAGTTTTGCCGAGAGGGATTGTATGAAATTTTTTATTTTTTCCCCCTAAGTGTACATGAAATTTTTATGACAATCTTTTTAATCATGATGGGCGATAAAGAACCTCAAAATATAAATGATGTTTCTGCTAATGGTTTAGCTGTATTGCCCAAAAAAATGAAGCTTGGGCACTCAATAACGTAAGTTGGATAAGATAAGATCAGTTGAGATTTTCTTGACACATATAATTTTGAATATTTTCTTTCTGTGAAACATATCTGAGAGTCTTTCCAGATGGTTTTTATTTTTATTGACAATTTAAATGCTAAGATTTGACGTGAAAGGGTAGGGGGGTTGTTAATTTTAGCTGGAAAATTTGCAAGTGACAAAATAAATTTTGTAGTGTGAGTTTTTAAACATTAAATTTTGGTTCCCCTTAAAACCGATTTTTACTTTTTATAAAAAACGAAATTAGAAAAATTTTTAATTTTTTGAATTTATTTAAAAATTTAAAATCGGAAGGGATAATTGTTTTTTTGATCCCTTTTTTTTAAGAAATACAGAAAAATTTCAAAAATTTTTTATAATAAGGATTGGTCATGATAAATTGTTATAGGGTTTAAAAAAGGCACTTCTTTTAATTGATCATTTAGAAATACAAAGAAAATATTATTCCCATTTAAAGTTGGGGGAAATGATATAATTAAATTTGTTAAAGATTAAAAACAAAAATTTTTTCCCAAATTTTTAAATAAGAAAAAAAAAGAAGGTTTGGAAGCAAGTAGGAAAAATCTTTTGGGCCATTGAAAAAGGGTGTGGGGTAAGGGGAGATATAAAAAAGAAAAAGTTTTTAAAGTAGTTTAACCTTAAAAAATGAACCCCCTTAAATTAAGAGTTAAATAAGGCCCCCGGGAAAAGCAAGGGTTTGGAAAACCATGCAAGGAGGGGACCACGCCAAAGAATTTAGGGTTTTTAAAGGGGCAGTAACGTGGGAGGAATAAAGAAATTAGAAAAAGGTAAATAACAGATTCGTTTTTTCTAAAAAGTGACATTTTAAGTTTTTTTTGATAAGTATTTTTAAAAATCTATGGGCGTTTAATAATTTTACAGGTAACAAGGAAAAAAAAGGGTACTCCTATTAAAGAGAAGGGGGATCTTTTCATCTAAACCCAATTTCTTTTGAAAAAAAAATTTTTAACAGAGTTTTTTAAGGTGAAATTGGAAGTTTAAAGATTTTAAATTAAAAAGGAAGCAGGCCCCCCCGCTAAAAAGAACTAAGGGGAAGAATTTATTTTCATTTTTTAACGCCTTAAAAATTTAAACCCGGAACAATTAAAGGTTTCATGCATTTTTTTTTTAAGAAATGGATAAATCGGATTATTAGGGATCAAATTTATTTTTTTTGGAGGGGACCCCCCCAATGAAAAGGAATTTAAACCCCTATTTTTTAATAAAATAAAAAGAGGTAAATTCTTAATCTTAAAAAACCTCTTAATTTAGGGTATTGAAAATTTTTACCCAAGGGTTTTCTAAAAAAGGATGATTGAAAGGTTTAAAAAACCAGCTGGTTTAAATAGGCAACCCAAATTTTAATTTGATTTTTATAAAGGATTTATAAACTAATGGTAATTGGAGTTCTTTTTTTGATCTTAGGAAAATTTAAATTTTCCCTTTTTTCCCCCTTTTTAATAAAATTAAAAACCTTTAATAAGTTTTGTTATCAAAATTTGGGGGAAATTTTTTAAATGAAAAAGTTTTAAACGAAAAATGTTTAAAAAATTTCTAATTTTATTACCCCCGGGATATTGGGGTTTTTATTTTTTAATAATAATTCTACTATTGGACAAAAATTAATCTTTTATTCTTCTTTGGCAAGATTTGGGGGAAAAATCTGAGTTTCAAGAATTTAAAAAAGGATGGGATGTGGTTTAAAATCAAACGTATTAAATATGTTTTTTTGTTTTTTTTTCCCAAAATATTTTTAAAATTTTGGGGAATTTTTGGGGTAGAAAAAAATTTTTACTTTTTTTAAATTTTAAAAAAAATTTTAAATTGGAAAAATTCCTAGAAATTAAATTTGAAGATTTTTAAAAAAAAAGGTTTTTTTATTTTGGTTTTTTCAGGGGGGCGTAAATTTTTCCCATTTTTGGATCCAAAAAATTTCCCTTTGATATTTTAGAAAAGGGGGCCAGTTTACTTGGGGGGTTAAATAATTGGTTTCATTTTAAAAGGTTTTTTTTAAAATTTTTGAAGCAATAAAAAATTGGAAAAATTAAAGAAGCAAAAAAGAAATTGATTTTTAAACAATTTCTTTGTTTAAAAAGGTTTTTGTCTGGTGTTTTGTTTGGTGTAATGTAAAAAAAAATTTTTTCTTTTTTTTTAGGTTTTTTTTTTTTTAATTTTTTTTTTGAAATTTTTTGCTTTTCCTTTATTGTTCATTTTGCTTTGATTATGATATAAACAATGTTTTTCAACTATATTTTTTTTGCCCAATTGTCTGGTTGCCCCCACTGATGGGCTTGCAAATTTATTTAGGTGTCCTGTATCATTGCTGGACATTTTACATGAAATTTTTTAAAAATTTTATATTAGTCAAGATTTTAACACAAAAAAAAGTTGAACCCAAAAAAATAAAGATTTTGCGTTCGGTGGTTTCTTGCGAAAGTTTTATTATACTCCCGATTGCTGTTCCTGATTTTTTTGGGAAACCTCATATTTTTTTGAGTGGGATCGTCTAATAAATCATTTTTTTTTTTTTCGTTTTTCTTTTTTAATGTTTTTTTTTCCTTTTTTTTTTTTTCCTTTTTTCTTTTTTTTCTTTTTTTTTTTTCTTTTCTTTTTATTTTTCCCACCCTTTTTTTTTATTTATTCATTCATTAAAAGCATATAATTATCATTAAATAAAAAAATAAATAATTTATTTAGGTCTACCACTATTATTAATGATTTTCATGGGGGACTTTAAAACAAAGCACCAAACCCAACCCGTAGGCCCCCACGCAAACGCGATGGCGTAACCAACCAAAGACGTATTTTTAAATAGGAAATATAGCAATCGTGTATGGACAGTGCGAACACCCGCGAATCAACGCCAGAACAAAAAGGGCCCATTCAGAACACTCTGAAATTTATTTTGTGCTTTTTTGCTAGGACGGCTCCAAAGTCCCCCGTTTACAAACCCTAAGACAGAACTGATGCTTATCCCAAAACAGAGTTAAAAAATTTTGACTTAGGGGGAAAAGAACCCTGGACCTTCTCATTTTAACAGATACGCTAAACCCCAAGACCAAGGGGCCACAATTTTAAATTTTTTTCCAAAATTTTTGTGTTAAATGCATTTTCAATGCTACTATTCAAATATTTACGAAAATGAATTTTTTGTTGTTTTTGCATCTATGAATTACTAATTAATTTATTTAGTTTTTCCTCCTTTGTAAATCAGTTTTTTTAACTGATAGGATAGACATTAAAAAAATAATAAATAAAAAAATAAGTAACAATCACCATCCGGAAGATGGGGAAATAGGCACTGTCACCAAAAAATAGGGCCCCGTTCATACTCGTAAAATCAACATTTAACGGAACCCCGTCCGCAAGAAAACCAAGCTTCTAAGACCAACTGAGAGGGTATACCCCTATCCTTCTATTGGACTATGAAACACGTCATCAATCAATAGCACCTGTTCTTTTTCAACACAAGGAAACCTCATCCCCAGACTCAAAAAGATGGTCGGATTTTTCCCCAAAAAACTCGTTCAAGTAGAGGACAAGACGACACGGACTTGCCGACCCAAATCCTTTGAGCAGTCGCCACAAATAATGCCCGGACCTTCCACTCAACCCCTTTTTCCAGGAGAGGACGACCAATTGTGCCTCCCAAAAGTTTCAAGATTACGTTCCATAGGCTCTAGTCCCTAAAGCTAAAGATTGTTTAGATAAATAATTGGAACAGGTCTTTTAAATTTTGTAATTAAATAAAAAAATAAAAAAATAAAATTTTTTTTAAATCTACCCCCTGTTATGAAATGATTTTCAGTGGGGGACTTTTTAAAACAAAGCGCCAAGCCAACCCCGCAGGCCCCGCGCAATCGACGAGTGAGCGATAACCAACCCAAAAATCGATATTTTTTAAAAGGAATATAGCAATCAGTGGTAGGAAGTGCGAACACCCCGAATCAACGCCCAAAACAACAAGGGCCCATTTTTGAACAACTCTGAAATTTATTATTGCTTCGTTGCTAGGACGGCTCCAACTCACCTTTACAAAATCCTAAGACAAAAATGATGGGTGAAGTCCAAATCAGAAGACTCAAAATTACGTGTATTCTCTTTGTTATGAGCCTTAAAGCTATTAAGAATTTGCTTGTTACGTATTTTTATTAAAAAAATATTCAAAGGTATTTTCTCCATTTTTTTTTACCATTTTCATTTATCTTTATTTGTTTTTTCCCTTTAAAAAAAAGGGGGTGGGGCAGATTTTAACACACGCCTTCTAGGTTTTAATAAAATTGTAAAGTATCTCTAAGGTTGGTACCAGGTTGTAGTGATGTCTGCACGAGATGTCAGCCAGAAGTTAAATGTAGCACGCTGCAGATCCAGATAAAAAGTATGTATTATAATCGCCTATGCAATAGCCTTTAATTACCCGAGAGTAGTCGCGCCCCCCTTTTTTAAAGTTTGTAGTCGCGCCCGGTCCTTTTGCCGTTTTTTATAAGGGCTAAAAACGTTAGAATGACGTTTTGATTTCCAATATAAAATAATTTATCATATATGTGACAGCATACATGGTTATATTAATCAATTATCATTCAATAATCAATCAATAATCAATCAAACACAGAATGTTGCAAACCTACAAAAAGGTATACAAATATGTTTTGAAACACCCTGTAGTTCGAATTATTAGTAAACCAAGACAGTAATATTATGCCAACACTGTAATGTTGAAGAATAATCAACCTACAATAACAAAATACATGTCTCATAATAGTGATTGAGTATGCATATTTTTGCCTCCCTTAGTAGTCGCGTAGCGGTCCAAAAGACCAATCAACCGAACAGGACCTCTTATCTTAGATGAAGTTCTGCAGAACACTGAATCGCGTACTGCACATTGGCTTCACAAATCTATTTTGGGAAGGTAGGCGGAACTAGACAAGCCACGCATGCGCGCTGTACAAATACCAACTGTTGAAAAAACAAGTCGGTCTAAAAGACCACACGCGACTACTCTCGGGTTAAAGACCAGCTAACCTTGACAGGTGTTTTTATTATTATTATTATTATTATTATTATTTTGTTTATTCTTGTTTGTTAAAATTGCAACAAGAAACGGCGTCGACGCTAGCAAATATCTTGCTAAAACACTCAAAATCTGTGGAAATCTTGTGCCGCGAAGAGCCTTGATGAAGCACGTGAAACTAACTAATTTAGCACATGCAGTTGGTTCTCCCATAAGTGCTCCCTGCACAGGGAAGGGAAATGACTCACTGAGCAGTCTTTGAGGGCGGGCGGCAGGTCGTTCCATTGGTTAACTACCCGGAAAGAAAAAGCACGTCGGCCGAGCAGTCCTTTGGCCGGAGGGGGTTGGAGGCGGGGGTGCCTATTATCGTCGCCTCTCAACACGCGGCCCTGGATGATGCGCGCGCACACGTCAAAATCAGTGGCGCCACTGAGGCATCTTTTAAAAAAACACCAGATCGGTGTACTGCAGGTGCATGGTCATTGGCATAACCTGCATCTGGTCACAGGGTGGGGGGAGGTTACGGCCATGTATGAAATGCAGCGCCCTTCTCTGCACCCTCTCAAGCTTTGTAGTGTTCTCGATGGTAGTTGGGTGCCAGGCGGGAAGGCCGAAAGTCATGGAGGGCTTGACTAGCGACAGGTAGGCCATCCTCTTGACGCGGGGCGTGCAGCCGTGCAGGTTGCGGGCCGCGAAACCCAGCACCTGCAACGCCTTGGTGCGCACGATGTCGGTGTGCACGTTCCATCGGAGGTCGCTTGTGATGTGAACGCCGAGGAGGCGCTGCTTGTCGACGTACTCGAGTGGGACACCATCGATGGTGTACATGAAGTAAAGTGGGGTGCGAGCGCGCGTAATGTCCATCATCTTGCACTTGAGGGCGTTGAGCGACATGCCATTTTCGTCGCACCAGATCTGAATGTCGTCTAGGAATTTGTAAATCAGAATGACCGACAAAACTAAACTAATAAACAGTCTTTTATTATAGTCCGGATGTTAAGAGACTTGACCTTGCATTTTTTGATACAAGCAAGGCACTTGGCACATGTGTTCAAGGGACCATACCCTACTAATTTTGAGGTGGAGCCATCGTGATATCCCGCGCAGGGACCCGTTATCGCATGTTGCCTACCCCTGCTGGTTTGAAGGGTTGATTAGCACAACAATTCGGTGTTTGGTGATAGAAACTTGAAATTTTCACCAAATAGGGTAACATTAAGCTTAACATACTGGCACGGGGAACTTCGGATTTCTTCATAGTTTAGGGATGATAGGGGTTTTAATTTTGGGGGTTGAACATTTCGATTTTAATTTTTATTGATGACACCCTTGGTGTAATGTTGGACTTCTGCGTTAAAGTACTTCCCAAAATCTTCAATCAAAATGATGGTGTTTGAAATATGACTAGCGACCCCTAATTTGGTCATAATGACCTGTTGACATAATGACCTGAGTTATGACCTATTTAAAAAAATTGTTAAACATAGTCTTGTGACCACTCTATTTAAAGCTTAGATGAAGTAGAATAATATGAAATAAGTTTCAACATGCCATGTTGACCTGTAACCTTTTTCGTCCTTTATTTGACCTTGATAACTGTTTCAGCATGAGCTGCATGACTGCATAATGTGTACTTATAGAACATCTAAATGCATGTGGTAAATTAACAAGTTTATTTACTAAATAAACTCAACATGTAATGTTATAAGGCTGCATTGCGAACGCTTTTTACTGTCACGTTGATGGATGAGCAGTTTTGTACCATTGAACCCTTTTTTACTATACTTTTACTTCGTCGTTTTTCAACGTATTTACATAGTATATATTATTTTAAAAGGAGTACTAAGTTCCTGGTAGATCGTTATGGTAATAAACCATAATAAAATTAATAATAGTTAATGCTTGTTGATGTTATCCTAATCCAAGGGTGAATCGTGGCCAATCAGTGGTCCGTTTTTCAAGTAACCGATCGCTAGTTGCTCATCAATGGAGTCAAATTAACAAGGAATTGGTTCAGGTCCGCTTTCATTGGGGTGAAATGAACGGTTTTTTCTTATAAATGTACCAAATATGACTAGCTAGAAGTGTACTGTAGTATAACGTTAATATACACAATAACATTAATAATACAAACCAACAAACAAAACAGCTGTTTGAGTCGCGCACCTTTTGGGACCATTTTCCGAGAGCGCGCACTCTCTCGCTCTCTGGTGGCGCGGCAGTGAGTACATTTGCTAAATATTTTATGGACCCCATCAAATTAAACAAATTTCTACTCTTTTAGAACAACCACTCGACCTCATCGTTCATAAATCTATGGCCAAAATGAATAGTCATCAACCAGGCTCGTCGTCCTTGTCTGTATTGGGGGCGTTGAGATCTTGTACCAAATTTGATCTAGTAAAATGCCTTTTGAATACCAGTCAAAACAGTTTCTGTAGTAAATGCACCACCTGTAGATGCAAAAATACGTGATGGGTTGTAAAGCCCCCCCCCCCCCGGACCTATCAATTGCATTCCAAGTTTATGTAGTTTTTTTTTTCATCCCTTCCTCAAGAAAGAACTAGCGTCTGTGCTACGCTTAGATATCATCTGGGATAAGTACGACCAATTAATCTTTAAATATGACACGGGACAGATATTTAGGACACTCGTAACTCCAACTACAAAAATCCTAAAGGGTGGCCCAAATTTTCTACGTGATTTAGGTAATAAAGCCTCCAGCATATCAATGACAAATGAGGAAGGCAAAGAAGTCATTAACACACTTGATACCCTCTTAGTTACTACCACCATACTCAAAGCTACCGCTTATCTTTGCAATCAGCTGTGTTCCGGAAATGACTGGCATTGAAGCGCTATAGAGCATCTGGGGACTGGAAGGAACCATCAGTATGTCGAAGTACACCATGTTGCAGCTTATCTAGGTAAATAACCGTATAGATTATGTTCTAAAAAAGGATACCGGGAACCGATTTGAATTATCAACTGGTTATTCTATAGCACTTCCTATGTTCCACGCATTTTCGGGATGGAAACCGTTTCCTCCTGTCGTGATGGTTATGGGGAAAAGTCTGCATTCGATGCTTGGAGAGCGTTTCCTGATGCTACAAATGGTTTCATTGCCACTATTGTTGGAAAAGTGGAGGCTGTCATTGAGACTTTAGAGAATTTTTGCAGTAGTTTTTGAATGACATTGGAGATCAATTTACGTTCACGTATCAAGAGCTACAATATCGTACGCTTGAGATACCCTAAAAAGTGTTTATTTTAAATTTTCACTTTTTTGATGAAACACGTATACTTTACCGTGAATGAATGTCGCAAAATACTATTCACCAAGAAAAACAGACAGCTAGAAACGATTCCTCCGACAAAAGACGCCTTACATTCGACGCTCAATCTATCAAGGAGTACACGTCTGGGATCAAACTCTCTCCCTACAACAACAGCTGCCTTGGCCTTCTGAGTGCGGATGGAATATGACGGCAGATGGAAGGGTGCCAGTGTGGACCATTCTTCCAATCGCTTCTGAAGCATGTATAGAGTTTGTACGATGCAGGGTGGCGGGTGCAAGAAAGGATGTGGAGGATGATGCAAGTGTCGCAAACGTTAAGTGAAAGTACACAGCTCATACCAGTGCGTCGCACTTTGTGAGCTTAAGTAAAAAAAATCCAAAACTTAACAACTTTGGTTAACTGCATAAGTAATTAATAAAGTACTATAATCAACAATGGGTGTATTGTAACTTTCCTCTTAATGAATGTTTATCTAAAAGTTTTACCATACGATCTACCAGGAACTTGGTTCTCCTTTTAAAATGGTATATTCTATTTAAATACGTTTGAAAAACGACGAAGTAAAAGTATAGTAAAAGAGGGTTCAATGGTGAAAAACTACTCATCCATCAACGCGACAGTAAAAAGCGTTCGCAATGCAGCCTTATAACATTACATATTGAGTTTATTTAGTAAATAAACTTGTTAATGTATCACATGCATTTGGATGTTCTATAAGTATACATTATGCAGTCATGCAGCTCATGCTTAACAGTTATCAAGGTCAAATAAAGGACGAAAAAGGTCACAGGTCACCATGGCATGTTGAAATTTATTTCATATTATTCTATTTCATCTCAGCTTTAAATAGAGTGGTCACACGACTATGTTTAACAGTTTTTTAAATAGGTCATAACTCAGGTCATTATGTCAACAGGTCATTATGACCAAATTAGGGGTCGCTAGTCATATTTTAAACACCATCATTTTGTTTTTTGATGATTTTGGGAAGTACTTTAACGTAGAAGTCCAACATTACACCAAGGGTGTCATCAATAAAAATTAAAATCAAAATGTTCAACCCCCAAAATTAAAACCCCTATCATCCCTTAACTATGAAGAAATCCGAAGTTTCCCGTTGCCAGTATGTTAAGCCTACTGTTATCCCTATTTGGTAAAAATTTCAAGTTTCTATTACCAAACACTGAATTGTTTTGCTAATCAACCCTTCAAACCAGCAGGGGTAGGCAACATGCGATAACGGGTCCCTGCACGGGATATCACGATGGCTCCACCTCAAAATTAGTAGGGTATGGTCCCTAGAACACGTGTGCCAAGTGCCTTGCTTGTATCAAAAAATGCAAGGTATGCCCCATATATATCCTTTAACATCCGGACTATTATGTCAGCACCCTGCACTATGCCTTGGGTATGTTAATATGCTTGTCAGTATAATGTTTTGTCAACTTAAACTTACCCTTTTATGTTATTAACTTTTGTTCTAGACTGAATTATAATTATTATAAGTATTTTAAGTATGCTCTACCTAGAATAGATATCTAAGTATATAAAGTATCTCTGTGTATTAGAATATCTACTTTTTCACACTCTCTTCGGAGCAGTGCATATCTGTACCATGTACACGATCAAAATGAAATAAAGAATTATTATTATCCTGATACAGGAGCGAGGTTCCACTTATCTTTACTTCCTTCAAATCATTCTTCAACATTAATTCCACCTCTAGGGCTAGGGCAAGGGGTTGTTTATCTTGAGTTTTTCAATGTGTAGTGTAATAAGTAGCCTAAGCTACACATTGTCTTCTGGGGAGTGATGGTATGTTTGTGTAATTACTAATTATTAGTCACAATCAGTACATAAATCAATCAATCGATGAAACTATTATCTAAAAATATGGCAATCAGCTCTTGAATAAATTAATATAATTCAGTCAAAATATCAATTAAACATTACCATTAATCAATCATTCAAAGTTAATTGATCATTCAATCGATCAAATCAATCATTGATCAATTGTGCAGTCAATCGTAATACAATAATTTTTATAAAAAACTTAGTAACTAATCTATTATTTACAGTCATTCAATCATTTAAAAGCAAATAGATCAGTCAGTCAATCCAATCAATCAATCATTGAGCCACGCAATGAAGTCATTCTATACTTGATCAATTAATCTGCTACCACACTTCCACACACACACTTCCAATTGAGAATAGTTTTAACAATCAGTCAAAACAACCAGTTATTTAATAATCCATTTAATTAAACTATCATTCAGTAATTCATCAGTCAATTCAACCTAACATAATCAGTATTTGAATGAATAATTCATTTACTTGCATCACTGATTGAGTGACTTCCTGGATTTTTTCTTATTGCTTGACTAACTGGCTGATTGAATAAATAATTGATTTATTTGATTGACTGATAGACTAGGCCTAAATGATAAGGTGACTCGAAAAGTAATGAGTCAATGACTAATTAATTTATTAATGCTCACTGGAATGTTTCATTGGGTTTCAAGTAAGTTAAATAAAATAAATAAATTAATTTTTATTTAGCGTCTACCCATGTAACATTAACATAACATGTGTTGTTTCTGCTCTTTTTTCAGGTGTCGCATGCCAACTATCACAAACTGTCTGTCTCTTCTCAGCTGACAGTGAACCTAGAAGCCATCATAGAGGACTTCTTTATTCTTGGTAATGGATTGGTTAAAATAATTGAAACAAAGCCTGCCAGCTGCTGAACAGCATAATTGTGTGCAACTCCTCAGTTCAACATTCGACAATGTTAAATGCCATGTGGTTTATCAACTTGATGGGGGGCAAACTAAGATTGGGCTCTACGATTCATGTCAAGCCAAAGGTGTGTGACAATGGTAAAGATCCTGAAGAACCAACTGATAGTGAACGAATAAGCTATTCGAAGAAGTTACTGTGTTTATGCGAGACTGACTCAAATTGCAAATTCCTATTTGTTAGCTATTTCCTTGTATATTATGACTACAGTAGGGCCCCGCTAAATCGGGCCCCGGTAATTCGGATTTCTGGATAATTCAGGCCGGGCCAAAAAATTTTAAAAAATTTATTAATTAAATGATTAACCGCTGTGCGTGCGTAGTAAGGAGAGAGTAGATCGCCGCAGGCCACCCACCAGCTGACGGAGCGAGGCTTTGTGGCATGCCACTCGAGAGCAAGGTTAGCCGGCCAGTGTAGGCCTAACATCTCCTGCCCAGACAGCCAGACGAAGATGCTATAAATCACACTGCTGTGTTTGCGTCATTGTTCATGTTCAAGCAACTTCCACATTGCGATGACGTGACAGAATGGGTGGCAGGCACGTGTGAAGATAACATGTCGTCGCAAGTGTTGTCTGGTCGGTTGTCTGATGAAGAGTTCGTCGAATCGAGTCGAATGGTAAAAAAGAAACATCGCTAATAAACATCGCGTCTAATGCCTAGGGAGTCTAGGCCTAGTACAGATGCGATGCGTTTCTTCTAGAAGTTCGCGATCTAACGCGCACTTGTTGCGCACAGCAGAGGAAAAGCGCTATTTGTACCGGTCGCGACGTACGCAGCCTATTTTCTCCAAGTTCTCTGTGTACTTACGTTATGTTAGTCGAACTTTCTGCCTATTTGTAGTATGCCGCGCTAGTTCTAGGATATAATCGATAAGAGCGCATCCGAAATCCTTTCCGTTAAAAACGTTAAACACTAAAGAATAATAGCTGTGAAAAGTACGCGTATGTCGCGACAGGTACAGATAACGCTTCCCGGTCGACTCACACACGTGTTTGGGTGGAGTCATGCTGAAAGGCTGGTGCTAACGCGCGATTTCGTCAGTTGCATGGCTGGCACAAAACGCATGATTTCGTCGGCCGTAAGACCCAAATATACGCGATCGCATCGGTTTTTCTTGGGGGTTTTTCGTATTGGAAATTTTAAAAACGATTCATTTCTAGTATTTTCAGCGTGTCATATGTTTCCTTTTATGTTTGAGAACAATGAGTGACCTTCAAACATTTTTTGAATTGTTTGCTATTCCATTCAAGGCGATAAAACCACTTTAAAAATGCTTAATTCGTGTTTTTCGTTATTCGGGCAATACCCGGACACAATTAGCCCGAATTAGCGGGGCGCTACGTCAAACTATATATGCGAGTATAGCCCAACCTCAAGTATAGGCTTCAGGTATAGGCCTATATATTGAAAATCATCAGTTCAAAGGTGGGGTGTGGCCATTATGGTGAAGCCATTTGTCAATAGTATTTAAAATTTATATCCTAAGTCCTAACTAAAATTTCAAATTTGCTGGTTACATTGAGTACAAACACTAACAACAACACTAACTAACAAACTTATTTCCCCTGCCATTCAGAATGGGACTAACAACTGTTCTGTGCCATGCAGGAATTAGCTTTACATTTGTATGTTAAATACTAATTGATTTACATGTTGTATGCTTGATAAGAGTTTTCTTGTATTTAAATTCGCGCTCAAAATCGCCCTACATGAGTTTTGTTCCCTGCCAAAATCAGGGACTAGATTAGCTAGCTAAGTGGGTGCGTTCAAATGTCAAAAGGCTACATTCGCTAAGCGTAAGCCACTGAGCTAGCGATTCCAGCCAAGGAAAGGCCGCGTGGTCCTTGGTCCAACCACGAGAAATGGCGGCAAGTTTAAATGTTGTGTTCTATGTTATGCACAAAAATAACAATATTCTGCTGAATGTGTAACTCAAACACACATGAAAAAAATTTTGTAAAAAAATTTAGACACATATGCTATCAGCTGCTAGCAAAATTTCTCGCTCGTTCCATTTTTGCGTTCCAGAAATCGAACTTAGCGTATCTATCTAGCGGCTGATTTTTTTAGCACACGACTCAAATTCGTTTAAGAGGCTGAGCACTTTGAACATAGCGTGCAATCTCTCTGCACTATGTGGAATTATTAGGAGCTCGGTGCTTAAAAGAGTAAAATCGTGTATGGCTGTTTTTAGCACGAATTTTTAAATGTAGTCAAGGTGTTAAAATAAGAGTGCGGCCATTACTCGATGGCGGTCTATATAGAGTAAGTACAGTGTATTATTATATGCTATTAATTAGAGCTGGACCGATTTCGACACCGAGTTCTTGAGACTTGGCAAGTCTTCGTAGAATAGGTAGAATCACCAATTCCAAGTCTTGAATTAGATTTTCGATGCCGTTTCTTTGTTAGAATTTTGCACGCGGAAGAATTGATCGAAGGTCGATAGTCGAAATGTAGCAGATCGATAGTCGAAACCCGCCATTGTGCAAGTTTTTACATTGGTTGGGTTTTGCAGTACAAAACGTTTAAAACTGGAGTCTACAAAACGCATTTCACATTCTTTTCCAACGTAGGCCCATCATCGTAGGCCTACTGGCCAGCCAGCTGTGATTTGGTTTGAACGCGCATCTAATTTGCGCATGATGGTGCAATCTAGCCAGCTGTTTTGTTGTTCGTGCAGTGTCTCTTTCGTACTCTTAGGCATGGGCGTTTCTCGCTGGGGGGTGGATGGACAGACGGAAAACTGATTAGAAACCTGCGGCTGGTAAAAAAGTATCTTACGCAGTGAAAGTATATTATTATTCGCGGTTAAACCTAACCAGGTAGCAGCACGGTCGTATGCCAACATGGCCGTCCGAAGGCAGATAAAACACGGGCGCATAGGGACAAGTGTGTTTTTCATGCTTTAAAGCATAATATTTCATTGTATTTGTAAGCGTCTGTTCTAGAAGTATTTCCACTTTCCAGTAGTTTGGTACGATGGGGTATGACAATCACTATTTTTGTAACCCTCAGCTGCAAAATAACTAGCAAATAAGGAATTTTATCTTGTAATTTGGAGACGTGTATTTTCAACTTTCAGTAATTTTAACTTGATGGCAATACCGCGAATTTCTTATCATTATTGGCCTTTACTTAGGCTATATGATATGAAATATAACATTAAATCACAAATTATCAATTATCTCCTCCCCCGCCCCCCCGGAAGTAGTTTTTGTGGGTTCCTCGCGAAAAATTATCAAACTCGATTTGATATTAAATTGTGTTTCGTCACGCCATTGAAACCTCTTAAAACATTGTGGCTAAAAATTTAAAGTTATAAGTTATATGGATGGCACCGGCCTTCACTAAACTTTATGTATAGGCCTACTTTTATTAATAGGCATAGTTAACTAAATATATTACGCCTAGTTAAGTCCTAGAATTGTTTTGTTGTTGTTTTGGTTGAGATTATGATTAATATGAGCCCATAATAATTGAGCGAGCGTAGCGAGCGTCTCCACTTGACTCTTATGGCTTGAATGTCTGGTTTTTTTTTGGTTTTTTTCTGTTACTGCTTCGATACAGGTTGCACCGTTTCTCTGATCGACCTGAAATTTTGCACACATGTACATACCACCTAGGCGGGTTGCTGTATAGTTTTTGAACAAAATCCGACCGTTGGATATAAAAAATAAAAAAATAAAAAAATAAAAATGTTCCGATCGTTATGAAATTTTGTAGGGTCAATAAGTACAACATTCTCTCCTATTTTACAAAATTTTCAGCTAAATCGGTCAAGACCTTAAGTAGTGTAGATAGTAATTACATTTTAACAACAGTAACGTTACCATGGCAACGAAAAGTCTCACTTTGCACTGCCACCTACAAGTAATCAAAATACTATCGAGGAAGCAGTGTATATTATTTGTTACAAAGAGTTAAAATAGTTTTCCCAAAGAAATGTCAAGGTCCTCTAGATGGCGGTGGATTTTATCCATTCTCTCCTATTTTTACAAATTTTCAGCTAAATCGGTCAAGACCTTAAAGACTTATTGGAATGTAACATTATGGGAACGTCGTACTCGGGTCGTGTTGCACGTACCGGTGCTCGCTCAACAACGCGACGGGACATTAGCGTTTTCCTAGTTAAGTCTACGCATAATTATTTGCTGTTCACGGGCACCAGTTGGTACAAATCTCTTGGCACTTAAGAATAAACATCAAGGTAGGATAGTTTTACATTCAATGCGCTGCACAATTTAAAAAACTATAATTATGGACATATATTATTTTTAATAATAATAATAATTTACAAAATTCATATATATCAAAACCAATTATCAATTTTTACCATTAATGAGACTTGCATAATATATGGTTCACAGTATCTTTGGGTTTTGAATGTTGAACCTAAAGACGGAACATAACTTTTAGGACTTTTTGTTTCATTACGCATCACAAAAATGTGTAGTAGTACTAATTTTATGACCTTTCTTGCTTGCTAAATAATAAACGTGATCGAGTAAATTCATTCTGGAGTTGACCGTGACGCTACAATATTGCATTGGTTTAACATTGAATGCCGCCATGCAGCCGCCCGGTATCTGCCTTGGAGCAGTTCTCCACTTGACCGCCAGATGTCAGCCACTTTGCTTTTAAACGCGAATTAAGTCGTCCAAAATCAAAATAAGTCAATAGTTAATGATATATTTTCAATTTTTATGTGAGCCGATACTTTGGCCTATAGTGAATTTAAAAAAATGAAGTGAGGTACTCATATAATTAATTACATAAATGAACAACTATAGCACAATATTATTCTTCATTCTTTGCCATTTTTTTTTTACAAAAATGTAAAAAAGAATTGGCATTGGTAAGAATCGGTAATAATTGGAATCGGTCCAGCTCGACTATTAATAAATCACTTAAGATTGTTGTTTGCTATACAACACCCTCAACACTTATAGAATATATTTTATATGTCATGCAATAAAATATATGCCGTCTAATTCTGAATATAAGCCGACCGCCAAATATTTATTGTTAAAATATAAAAAAACATATGCAACGAGCATGCATTATATAAGCTGGTATGGACACTTAGAGACTTAATTTTTTTTTTAAAGTATATTATATTATATATATATTATTTTCAGGCCTAACTGGAATGATTACATTTACAATTTATCATTGTGGTACTCATTAGAGAGTCCTCGATGCAATACCTTATTAATTGAAATTTTGTCAACTAACTCTGCAACTAGGTCAAGGTCATAAAGCATTCCACATTAGTACTGTTTCGTGATCATCTTGACCATTACCATTACTGTATACGTGTCCTCTTGATCTGATTGAGATCATTAAATTAAATATGTTCAATTTGATACTTCACCTGGCAATGTCTAATTTAAAAGAAAACATGTTTTGTGCTATTTTCATTAGGTAATGAATGATCCATCCATCCCATATTGATATATTAATTTTAATGTATAAAACCATGTTTGAAACTGATTCAGTTAAGATTGTTAAACATTAACATTTTACTAAAACTGCTTAAAAATATTTTGAATAGAAAAAACTCGCAAAGCAGGAATATTTTTTGGGTGTAAGTAAAATAATTTAACAACTGCCATATTCTTTAGGTAAGGTTTATTAGACATAACACTGCTCTTTATCAATATTTGTTTGTGATATTTCGACTTTTATTCAAAAGTCCCTTTCAAACTCAAGGTTGGCTTATTAATTACACAGCTCTTTCGGCTCACTCGGTCGCTCAACAACTCATGTTTAAAAAAAAAACATTCTAATTTTATTTACAAATGTCATAAAAATACAATATTGTAAACAAACCGTTTAGAATTAACAATATGCATATTTTTGAAGATATTGAAATTGCGGGCACAAAAATACATTTCCCAGAATACTGTATGTATAAAACAGTAGTTTTTGGGAAAAGAACATCGGTTACAGTCTTAAACTCCTTCATAAAAGAAAGGCAGTATAGTTTCCAAATAATGTATATCACTTTAATGATGATGATTTTGTTGCTTAACGTGCCATAATAATGCACTAACTAAGGCTATTGGTGATGGATGAGGGTGAACGACGATTACAAAAAAAAACATGTCTTATGCATGCGGGATTCAAACCCACTTCCTTGTAGAGCCATACGCTTCAGACCATGCGCCCTAATCGTATGTGCCACCATAGACGGCTAACTCTCTTAAATTGTTTTATACACCGGTACAATCTTTATGGAAGATTCTTTCATATCTTTTCATCACATAGCACTTAGTTTTGAACTCAAAAATGATATTACATGTCATGTCCAACTCCACTCTATTCACTGTTGCATTTAACAGTTCATATTAGAAGAACTTTAATGTAGATTTATTGGGCTTGTTTTTGGGAGATATAAGGTTCTTTGCCCTTTGCATTGCTAAGACAACATGGGTTGCTGCCCTGAACTTGCGTTTTGCATTGAACTCTCGAAGTTTCTTGACTGTGTGCGTCATGTGCTCTTGATTAGCGGTTTCTCCTTGAACCCAAGGGTGGGTCAATACTTCAGATGCTGTTGGACGTTTGGCTGGGTTTACATGAAGAAGCTGCAACATTGGTTACTACTCTTTTAGTTTTATAATGCCAAAGCTATGCCTGTATATTTGACAACAATATTGCTCCTGTAAAATAAGACTGGATTTCATCAAATTCTTCATAAGCAATCAAATTAGAACTATAAGCCTATTATGCTACAGATCCGAAATTGTTGAAAGTTCTAGCTTCTCCAGCATTCCAAATCATTGTCAAGTGCCTTATTTGTTTGGACAAGCAAAGCAAAAAGGCCTAATTCCACTGCCAAAAAGATTTAAAACTTGCATGAGATTTTGTAATTACTTGACAAATACCTGATTTAATTATTTATCAAGAACTAAACATGAAATAAAGACAACATTCTTCTTTAATCTAGTGTCAAAAGGTTGAATCTGAAGTCCCTTAGTACAACCTTTTTAGCCTAAACATTTTGAAAATGCCACCATAATAACTTAAGTGCTACCCCAGTAAATCGGACTGAGATTTTAGGACGCGGAAGAAATAAGGGGTTGACCTTAAGGCGCCAATTGCTCGAAAAAGTGCATTCCAGAAATCCATTTACTACAGGGGGCAGCGCTCTGGAATGCCTACCTTCTGAAGTAAAGGGAACTTCCTCTCGGTAGGTTCGAGGGAGCAGTCAAGAGAATGTTTTTTTAAGAGTTGATATGTATGTCTGTTTCATCTTGTTTGATATGTATTTTATTATTGTTGTATATAATTCTTAGGATGGGTGTATAATGTATCAAATGGATCTTCGGTCTGCTATTAGCACCCATCCGTATGTTTATTATATACGTAATATGTAATGAATGTACGGAATAAACACATAATAATAATAATAATAACATGCTTCAATGGAAACCTCGGGCATCTTCCGCGTGCTGGCAACGCTCAAGGTTGCACTTTCTGACTGCTAGGCATATCATTTTCAACATCTTTTGGACCAGTAGTAATGCGATCAAGGTGTCTTATCAAACACATTACACAACTATAGTGCAAAATGTGATATCCGCTTAAAAATTTGCTACTATCAGCCTGTAGCTAATTCTCATTAAAAAACTAGTTTTTTTGAATTGGCTACATGCTGAGTATAGTTTTTTTAATGAGAATTTCACTCTTGAGTTCTTAGTATTTAACTAGTATTAATTAATTAAAAATTACTATTAATTGTGGAAGCCAAGGAAAGTAGTATGGGAGAGTCTGGAAAAAAAGGAGTGGATAATGAACTGATCGACAGGGTTAAAAGTATGTATGAAGTATGTGAAAGCTGTGTGAAAATACAATTTGGATTGTCAGGGTGTTTAGTTTAGTTTAGTTTAGTTTTATTGGATTACATGCTACGAACGCCTGCGGGGACGGGCAACCCGCCGTACGGCCGGTCGCCAACTACAAGTCACCGCCTTCTTGCAGTGCTTAGACTCGCGTCTCTGTACGATCTACAGGGCTGAGTATAAACCACGTTTCGTCGGCCCGCTCAGACACCTTAGAAGTGACAAAACTAGTGAACTTATAACAGGTTATGGGCCCAGTTCATAGTTAAATCTGTAGGTAAGTGTATAAGTCATTCACCCAGCACAGTTCAGCGAAAACCCCCTGCTAATCCCGCAGCAGAGTCGGCGCCTAAGCAGGTGAGCGACCAACCTAACCTATAGCCTAGCCTAGGCCTAGCCCAAGGCCTAGCCATGTCGTCCGCGGACGGGAAGTCTCCATACAAAAACTCAACAACAAAAATTACCAGCTGTGGAAGTTCAAAATAGAAATGCTGTTGAGAAGGACGACCTCTGGGACACAGTTGAGGAAGATACGCCATCGCAGCCTAACCAGCATAAAAAAAGAAAGACCAACGTGCCAGGGCCACAATTTGCCTACTTCTCGACGACGACCAGCTGATCCACGTGCGGAAGAAACGTCCGCCCGATCAGTGGGGTTTGGGCCCTGAGAAAGGTGCACGAAAGGTCAAACTTAACCTCAAAGTTGTATCTCCTCAGGAAACTGTACACCCTCAGGCCAAAAACGAGCAAAGTATGGATGAGCACATCAACAGAAATTTGAGCTAGTTAATGAGCTCAGGGGACTGGGCGAAGAGCCAAGGAAAACCACGTCGCAGCCCCCCTGTTGTGTAGCCTGCCAGAGAACTATGGCATGCTAATCACAGCACTTGAGGCTAGACCCGAGGGTGACATAACCTCGAATTCGTTATCGGCAAGCTCAAGGACGAGTTTAACCGAAGAACGGAAACAGAATTGGGGTCGAATACAATGAAGCTGTATTAAAACCGGACCTCAATACGGGACAGTGGAAAGAATGAAGTGCTTCCACTGCAACAAACCCGGTCACCTAAAGAAGGACTCCGGGACCCTCAAGAGAGAACAAAGTTCAACAGGGAAAAAGTCAAGAGCGCCATAAGAAGCGAGGCCGGATCAGCGACGATGAAGAACCCCCGCTACGTATGTTTCAAGGCGGGGGAAGTCAAGAAACAACCACATGGGCCCATTGACTCGGGAGCAACATGCCACATGACAAATGACAGGGCATTTTTTTCAGACTCGACGAGAAGTCGTGCACCGTCTCACTCGCAAACGGAAGCTCCATGCAGTCCGAGGGAGTGGGGAGGGCTTCCTGAAATGCAAGGTGGGTCCGTCACCCAGGAGACCCGTGAACGTGCTGCTCAAAAACGTGTTGTGACATCCCCAGCCTCGACGGCAGCCTGATATCGGTGCCCACACTAACAAGCTTGGGTTCTCAGTAAAATTCGACAGAAAATCAGTGCACGGTCTCAAAAACCGGAGAAACCCCTAGCCATAGGCCTCCGGAAAGCAACTCTTCGAAGTCTGGCTAGACAGTGACGAAACGAGGCAACGCGCAAAGTCTGCTATCCAAGAGGAAAATCATGAGAACTGCATCCACCTATGGCACAGACGCATGGACACCGAAACCCCGACGCCGTCAAAGACTGAAGAAAGAAATCTAGCAACTGGTATGACACTCGGTGACTGCGACATGCGGGAAAAAATGCATTACATGCGTGAAGGTAAGCTAACCAAAAGCCTTTCCCGAAGAAAAGCGAGAACGGCGATAAACCTCTCGGATTGGTCCACTCTGACCTGTGCGGACCGATGAATACCCAAACCCCTGGCGGAAAGAGGTACATCATGACACTGACTGACGACTACTCCAGATACTGAACGGTCTACCTACTGAGAACTAAAGACGAAGTTTTGGACAAGCTGAAAGTTTACTCAGCAAAAGTCAACAACACTTTAACCAAAATTAAGAAGATTAGGTGCGACAACGGGAGAGAATACAAAATGCAAAACCCTCAAATCGTTCCTGGACGAGGAAGGCATCGAACTGCAACTCTCTGTACCGTACTCTCCCCCAAAAAACGGAGTAGCCGAAAGGAAGAACCGCTCCCTTACAGAAATGGCAAGATGCTGCTACTGACCAGCGTCCCTCCCAACAAAGTACTGGGGAGAAGCAGTAGTCACCGCCAACTACCTACAAAACCGCTTGCCCAGCAAATCGGTTGAGAAAACTCCGTATGAACTGTGGTTCGGCAGTAAACCGAACGTCCCCACATCCGAGTTTTTGGAAGCAAAGTCTAAAAGCCCCTATCCCCAAGGAGAAGAGGACGAAGCTAGACCCCCGAGCCGAAGAAGGAACTCTCGTTGGATACAGCGAAGAAGCCAAGGGATACGCATACTAAACACAGCTACCGGGAAAATCATCGTCCCGCAGAACCGTCACATTCACAGAAACCAGGATGAAAGACAGCTTCGAAGTTATCAACAAAAGACCCGGGAAAGGGAAGAAGCAACGAAAGTAGACTCGGGTACCTCAATCTCACAAAGAACCAGGAAGCCGCCGTCGAACACGCAGATAACCCCACGACAATGATCAAGAGACAGCCGAACCGGGTTCCGAAGAAAACCCGAAAATCCTCAAGACCTAACAAAGGGGTTCCTCCCAAGAGACTATCGTACCTAGCCAGAGAAGAGGGTGTCGAACCAGGAAGTTGGAGAAAATGACCCCAAAAGAAGGGAGACCTAAAGGAAGTGGACAAAAGCGGCAAACGAGGAATATGAATCCTCTGGCCAAGCCACTTGGTCATTGACTACCCTGCCCGAAAACAAGAAAGGGAATCGAAGCAATTTGGGCCTTCAAGGCCAAAGAAAATGCAAACGGAAACATAGAACGCTTCAAAGCCGGGGTTTGTCGCGAAAGGATTCTCTCCGAAGTACGGGGAAGACTACGACGAGACATTCGCCCCAGTGGCCAAATACGCCACCATCAAACCCTACTCGCAAAAGCCACTGTTAAAGACCTAAAAATAAGGCACATGGATGTGTCGACTGCATTCCTCCAACGGCAACCTATCCGAGGAAGTGTACATGAAGCAGCCGGAAGGGTTCGTCATTCCAGGACCAAAAAGACTGGTGTGCAAGCTCAATAAAGCTTGTACGGTCTAAAGCAATCGGCCAGGACCTGGAATTTCCCAAAGCCCACGATACAATAACCAAGTTGGGGTTCTCACAAAGCAAAGCTGATGCTTGTTTGTACGTGAAAAGGAGCGGACAAACGTACACCTACTACCATTTACGTAGATGACCTGCTAGTATGCGCAACCACGGAAGAGGAGCTCGACCAACTTCATGAGACCTGAATAGCTCTTTCGCCACAAAAGACCTAGGCGAGGCAAACAACTACTAGGGATTGAAATAGACAGAGATGCAAACGGGGACATGCTGCTACACCAACGCGGAAAGATACTTACCCCTTATCGAACGGTTCGGAATGGCAAGTGCCAAATGTAGCACAACACCTATGGACGCCACTACCTGAGCCAAACCGGAGAGGAAACCCACTACCCGATAACAAAGAGTACCGACAAGCAGTGGGGCACTCCTGTACCTTGCAAACGTCACACGCCCAGACATCGCCCCCCGCAAAAAGCATCCTGAGTAGGAGACTCGAAAATCCCAGGGCCATGGACTGGGCGGCGGTAAAGAGAGTGATACGCTACCCAAAAGGCACCGCCGCTCTCCCACTAAGGATCGCGCTTCAGGGGGGACTGTTCTCTCAGGATTCACCGACGCAGACTGGGGAGGTGACCAAATGGACAGAAAATCGAGGGGCGGTTACATATTTCAACTAGGAAGCAATACAATATCCTGGTTGAGCAGAAAACAAAACTGCGTAGCCCTCTCCCCCAACCGAAGCAGAGTATGTGGCCCCCACTCTAGCTTGCCAAGAGGCTACATGGCTCCGACAGCTCCTAAGCGACCTAGGACATGCCCAGGAAGACCCAACGGTACTGCACGAGGACAACCAGGGGTGCATTAACCCCAGCCACGTCTGAGAAAATAGGCAACCGAGTGAAAAATATAGATCTCAGATACCACTATATCCGAGACGTCGTAGACCAAGGCACCGTCCGCCTGGAATACTGCCCCACGGAAGACATGCGTGCGGACATACTAACGAAGCCGCTGCCGGGTCCCCGGTTTGCAGCACTGCGGGAGAAGATAGGGCTTGCAGCCAGCGACCCGCGCGAAGGACGTCCGTCGAGTGGGGGTTTGGATTACATGCTACGAACGCCTGCGCGACGGGCAACCCGCCGTACGGCCGAGTCGCCAACTACAAGTCACCGCCTTCTTGCAGTGCTTAGACTCGCGTCTCTGTACGATCTACAGGGCTGAGTATAAACCACGTTTCGTCGGCCCGCTCAGACACCTTAGAAGTGACAAAACTAGTGAACTTATAACAAGTTTTATTCGCCTGTTGATGGGTACATGGTACAGATATAGTAAATAGATAGTATTAGATACATAAATAGATAGTATTAGATCTAAGTAAATAGTACAGATAATTATATACATTGTCAAGTGATACTAAAATAGATGTAGCCTAATACAATGGTCGAATATTTGAATAGATAGATATTATTAGGCATACAAAAGTTACAAATTTATAAGAACCAGGGGAGAAAATCTAGGTTTGACTGGGTGTATGGGTGAGATATTCCTGCAATGTATAAAAACTGTTTTCAACAAGGAAAGTTTTCAGATTAAGCTTGAATAAGGTATCGGATGAGGAGGACAGGCCTTTAGAAAATAGTGATAGATTGTGAGAGGGAAGATGAATAAGTTTGGAGGATCTAGTTAGGTGGCTATGTATCTGGGAGTTTTGTATAAATAGGGAGGGGTTTTGGCGAACAAAGGTTGAGGCTGTCTGTATTAGCAGTCCAGTGAGCGTTTGAGCTCCTACTTTTTTGAAGAGGTGGCGACACGTGTGCCGTCGGGAGACTCGCGTCAATATTCGTATTGCTTTCTTTTGGAGTGTAAAAATTCTTTTGGCGTGTGGGGAAGCGCCCCAAAAGAGGATGCCATACGCTAGGTGGGAGTGGATGTGGGCAAAGTAGACTATTTTAAGAATTTCTGGTGTAATTATATATGACAATTGTCTGAGCATGTAACAGCCGCTAAGAATTTTGGAGGACACTTTGTCTATATGGGATGCCCAGTCTAGGGTTTCAGATAGAGTTAGGCCTAGGAGAGCGATAGAGTTAGAACGAGTGATATGTTTGTTCTGCAGTAGTATGCGGGGGCTCGAAAGGGGTACATTTTGGGGAGTGTGGAAAGATAAGTAAGTAGTTTTGGAGAGGGAGAGAGTGAGCTGATTGTCATTACAGTAATGTGCCATTAACTGGGCTTGGCTGTTTAATAAGGAGGGGAGGGATTGGGCTAAAGTTTTTGGGGCTGTTAGCAGTTCAGAAAAGTCATCAGCATACATAGTGATGGCACCCTCCTGCAAGTGTTCCGGTAAGTCATTAACAGTTATAAGGAAGGCGAGGGGTCCCAAGATTGAACCTTGTTGGACACCTTTGGTGATTGCGATGGGCTCTGAATAGACAGAATTAGAGGAGTTGTTTAATGTATTCCTTATTTCGACTTTTTGGGAACGACCAGACAGGTAGGAGGATATCCAATTCAAGGCGATTCCTCTTATACCAAGATTCTCCATTTTGCATAGCAGGACACGATGGTCGATGGAGTCGAAAGCCTTGCTGAGGTCATAAAAGATACCAACCGCAGTATCGCCCGAGTTAAATAACAAAAGGGCTATGGCAAGGGTGTGTTGTCACCACTGTTATTCATAATCGTGATGGATGACATCCACAACAAGGTAAAGATGGAGGCAATGGAAGATGTGGAGGTAATGTTGTTTGCCGACCACTTGGTGGCATGTTCCGAGTATGAGGAGGTACTCCAAAGATATACAGACTTGTGGAATAGTAACATAGAAGAAGCAGGTATGAAAATAAGCATGGTAAAGAGTGAGGTTGTAACTATTAGTCCATGAGCCAGTTAATCCAAACCCTTCCTTCCCCCCACCCCGGGGGGTGGAAGGTTTGAAAGTGGTTTCGAGAAGCTGTTTATGTTCCATTTTGTTTTTTACTTGTTAGCCATCATGACCAGAGTTGGGGAGTAACTTAACGAAAGTAACGCGTTAGCGCTAACGCGTTAGTTTTTTAGTAACTTTTAGGGTAACGCGTTATTTTTTTAAAATCGGTAACTTTTTAAAGTAACTGATATTTATTTTCAGTAACTTTCAAAAAACGTTAAGTTGAAAGTTACTTTTGTTTTGCAGCCTGTACTTCATAGAAATGACCATTGCATTCATGAGGATATATCTCGAATCCGGTTTTCCCAATAATGCAATGTTTTTATAAGAGGAATTCTTGTCAAAGCCTCGTTTCCGAGGAGAAATTCTCGCATCAGCCGTCCGGTAGGGATCCTAGCATCACGTGCGGCAGCAAGATTGCTTACTCTGGTGACATTTTTGTTTCAACTTTCAATCGCAAATTTGCAGAGCCCGTGTTTCCTCTAGGGTCAAATCGTCATAAAGTGTTGTGCGTTCCATTCAGTGTTCTTCGTCCCGTTTGTGTTTTAGCCTGCGTTTTTCTTGTTATCTTATCATTAATTAATTATATTTTAATTCCCTTTCACTCATCACTGTTACTGTTCGTGTTAGTCTGCTATAGTGTGTAGTGTAGTGTTCTGTTCTGTGTTAGATTGGATTTTCGTGTGTTATAAATACGTACGTACGTAATGACGTTACGCGTTTTTGCCGTAAAACTAACTTTTAAAAGTTACTTTTTATGGTAACTTAACTTTCAAGTTACTTTATTTTTGAACTAACTTTAACTTTAACTAATTACTTTTAAAGTCAACTAACTTAACTTTTAAAAAGTTACTATTTTTGGGTAACTTCCCAACTCTGATCATGACTTTGGTGTTTGGTGGGTGTACCCACCAGGGATGACCAATCATTTTTGTCACAAAATTTTAAATATTTATTTAGAACCAACGATACGCAAATGGTCTGGTTTTTCTTCATAATGTCATTTCAATTACATATTGTGAATTTTAGAAACAAACTTTTAGGAGATATAATAACTATATCCAGAGATCGCACCCTATGCTGTTTTGGACAACATGAAAATATTTCGTTCCAATGTGGGCATGTGACTATTCTAATTAATGGTCTTGATGAGTAGATAAAAAATGTGTTATTTTATGTACATGCTTATGCATTTTGGGTCTAAAAATGAAGAAAGAAAAACACAAAAAACCTCGCTGTGGTAAGCCGCATGCCGTAATCTTAAAATATGGTCTCACCGTTTGATGTTTTGTTTATATTATTTAGTTTGAATCAATATAATTAGCATAGTTTTTGCGTCATCCAGGGCAGTGTGCTCTGCCCCCTGCTATTTAACTCTTCGTAGCCGACCTCCCTACTTCAGCAAGGATCCAAATGCTCCAGTACGCTGACGACGTCACCCTGTACTGTATCGTGGTCACCCAAGAGGATGCAGACGCCCTCCAAGCAGACCTAGACGACATTCAGATCTGGTGCGACAAAAATGGCATGTCGCTCAATGCCCTCAAGTGCAAGATGATGGACATCACGCGCGCTCGCACCCCACTTTACTTCACGTACACCATCGATGGTGTCCCACTTGAGTATGTCGACAAGCAGCGCCTCCTCGGCGTTCACATCACAAGCGACCTCCGATGGAACGTGCACACCGACATCGTGCGGGCCAAGGCGTTGCAGGTGCTGGGTTTCGCGGCCCGTAACCTGCACGGCTGCACGCTTCGCGTCAAGAGGCTGTCGCTATTTAAGCCCACCATGACTTTCGGCCTCCCCGCCTGGCACCCAACCACCATCGAGAACACTACCAAGCTTGAGATGGTGCAGAGAAGGGCGCTGCATTTCATACATGGCCGTATAACCTCCCCCCACCCTGTGACCAGAAGCAGGTTATGCCAAAAATGACCATGCACCTGCAGTACACAGACCTGGTGAAGATGCCTCAGCGGTGCCACTGATTTTGACATGTGCGCGTGCATCATCCAGGGCCGCGTGTTGAGAGGCAACGATAGTACCTACACTGTAAATCCAAAAGGTCGATGTGGGTCGAAATGAGGGTAGATAGGGGTATACAAGGGTTGAATTTTCTACCCAAGGGTAGAAAAGGGTCGGAAAGAGTATTAAGAGATGGAAAATTCGACCTAATGGGGAATAATTTTTATCAAAAATCCAAAAAGGTTTAATAATCGACCACAATCGACCCAAATCTACCTCTTAGAGTAGATTAGGCTATTCAACCAATTAAGGCCGAAAATTGACTTTTCAAAGGAATAGTAGGCCTACTCAACTCAGTTATGGATAAATTCAACCATTAAAATAACATTAATCAACCCTCAAAGGTCGAAATGTAACACACCTTTATTTATTTTTTTTTTTTTTTACTACAATTCAGAAATTAAAAAAGTCCGCCCCAACCTTAAGACCACGTCCACCTGGAATGTGGGAGATCCGTGGTTCGATTCCCGGTTGGGGCGGACTTTTTTAATTTCTGAATTGTAGTAAAAAAAAACAATTACACCCACGGGAGTGTTTCCCGATCAACCAAATCGAGAAATAAACCCTCGCTCATACCTGCGTAAAGGTAATGACATTATAATTAATGTTTGGTGGTCAGTTCAAAGGCAGCAGATATTCGTTGCAGTACTGTTCCATCCATTCAGATGTATAAAGCAACTACAATTCAGAGATCAGAATGTACCCGTCCCGATGGTATAGTGGTTAAGACGTCCACCTGGAAAGTGGGAGATCCGTGGTTCGATTCCCGGTGGGGCGGACTTTTTTAATTTCTGAATTGTAGTAAATAAAAACAATTACACCCCACGGGAGTGTTTCCCGATCAACCAAATCGAGAAATAAACCCTCGCTCATACCTGCGTAAAGGTAATGACATTATAATTAATGTTTGGTGGTCAGTTCAAAGGCAGCAGATATTCGTTGCAGTACTGTTCCATCCATTCAGATGTATAATGCAACTACAATTCAGAGATTAAAATGTACCCGTCCTGATGGTCCAGTGGTTAAGACGTCCACCTGGAATGTGGGAGATCCGTGGTTCGATTCCCGGTTGGGGCGGACTTTTTTAATTTCTGAATTGTAGTAAATAAAAACAATTACACCCACGGGAGTGTTTCCCGATCAACCAAATCGAGAAATACACCTTTAATGATCTAAATTTATACCTTTTGGGTAATACATTCGTCTTCATACATGGTTAAACAAACTATCCTTAACGGAATAATAATAAATAGTAAAAAGATACTAGAAGATAGCCCGAGAAACTGGTGACTCGTCACCCCCCGACCCGACGAATGTTGGAAAAGGGTGTTTGATATATATATATATATAGTAAAAAGGAAGAAAATTCGACACCGAAAAGAAGATTAACGTCCCTCTGCAGGCCGAACCTATAATTCCTCAGACAGACTTACAAACGACCTAAAATGTTCCAATATTCATCTGCATGGGTCGATAAATACACTTTTATTGATATAATATTCAACCACAAATGGCCACTGAACAGTCTTTAAAAGGGCATGAATTCGACCCCGAAGAGTATATTAATATCACTCCGTGGGTCGAACCTATAATTCTTCACATACCATTAATTGACCTATAAGGTTATAATATTCACCATTATGGGTTGCTCAATGTACTCCCGTTGGAATAATATTCCACTTCTAATGGCCAGTAAACAGACTTTAAAAGGACAGGAATTCGACCACTAAGAGAAGATTAATATCACTCTTTGGGCCGAACCAATTATTCCTCAGACAGTGCATCAATAGACCGGTATGGTTCTAATATTCAACTTTAAAGGTCGTTAAATGTGCTTATATTGGAATAATATTCACTTACAATTGGACAGTTAACAGTCTTTAAAAGGTCGGGAATTCGACCACTACGAGTAGATTAATATCCCCCCAAAATACAAAAATTTGTAAAAAAAAAAAAAAAACGGCAGCCAAGCTCTCCTTCCAAAGTCTTCGGCTGTGAATGCTGTGAGATATAGAAGTTGAGCCAAGCATTTCATTCTTTCTCCCTAGTTTCGCATTGAAAAGAAGTAAGATCATTTCGCCTGTTGACGAGCGCCAAGCCAACCATTTTCGTGGTAAAAAAAGTTAAAATTTTTTAAACTCAAAACAAAAAAAAAATTTATTTGGCCCATTGATTTTTTTAGAGCCCTCGTCCCAAATTTTCATTTTATTTGTACATAATGACAAATTATGTTTAAATCATTAGGTCCCTTTCGGGGTGAATGCGGAAATCAAGATAAAAATAATTTTTGTTTAAAAGTCAAGTGCAATATTATTTTTTTACACTTTTTTTGACAGCAGAAAAAGGGTTTAATTTAAATTATATAAACCTTTTCGTTTTAAATAGTAACTTTTTCATTCAGAAGGGTTAAGTTTTTAGGTACCGTGTGAAGTTGCAGAAGAAATATAAAAAAAAAAGCCTGAGGCGGGGTAATGTGAAGTTTTTTTTTCATCGAATGGTAAAAAGGGGCAATGAGACATACGTTTCATTGCTTGGACGAGGAATGTAATAAGTGTGGCCTAGTTGGAATACTACGCAAGTGCTCAATGTGCAGGTTTCAAGAGTCTAAAAACTAAAAGAATCGAACAAAAAGATTTTCGCCGAGAGGTACTGTAGAATTGTTTTTTCCCCCCTCTTAAGTTAACAAAATTGACCTTTTTTAATAGTGTCGACGAAGAGTCCAAAGTAAAAAGATGAGGGCAAAAGGGTTTTACCAGTTTTGCAAAAAGGAATGAAGCCGTTTGGGACATCTCAAAAACGTAAGTTGGATAATATATGATCGTTTTGGGGGTTTATTCTTGACACGTATAATTTTGATAATTTGCTTGCTGTGAAAATATCTAAGGTCTTTTCCAGGGTTTTTTTTTCTATTGAAATTTATAAAATGCAAAGATTTGATCGTGAAAGGGAAAGGGGGGGGGTTTAGTTATTTATTTTGCTGAAAGTTCATGTAAGGTAGTCGGTGTAAAGTTAAATTTCCGTAGATTTGAGTTGAGTCATTAAAAATTCTGGCTTCCAAATGTAAACCCCCAATGATTTTTACACATTTTATAAGCTCCACACGAAAAGTTAGAAGAATTTCAGTTTGTTTTGATAGTTGTAAAAATTTTAAAAAATCGGAAGTTAATGAATTTTTTTTCTGGGTGAAGAGACATTACCATAAAAAATTTCAAAATTTTTACTAGACCCCAAGGTTTGGTAAAATTTGATAAAGTTGTTACTGGTTAATAATAGGCAGTTTCTCCTTCTTTTTTTGATCTGTTTATGAAAAGTAAATAAAAAAAGAAAATATATTCAGTAGGTCTTAAGTTGGGGTTAAGGGGGCATAAATTTAATTTTTGGTCGAAAGACTAAAAAGCAAAAGTTTTTTTCCCTAAATTTTGTAAATCTAAAAATTATAAAATTTTGTTTGGAAGCAGGTAGGCCAATGAAGATTATCAATGGGCCCATTGACCAAATTTTGGGATGGGGGTAAGTGCAAAGATAAATTAGAAATGTTGTTAAAGTGTCGTGGGAACCCCTAATGGATCACACCCCTTGAAAGAAAGAGTTTAAAGGGAAAGCCCGCCCCCTGACCAATGATTCTTCCTTTCCCCGGTCTGGCTTCGGTGAACGCGTTTGCGTCCACCCGCATGACGAATCCCCATCTCTCCCTGAGCCCGGGGTCGTGGGGCGTGACGGCGTGAAAAATCCCCCAATCGTAAATAATTTTCCCAAATAACTACATTGTCCGAAAATAAAAAATTTCTGTTTTTTTAAATATGAATACTGCCAGGATTATTGGAGAGGAAGCGAAGCCTTTAATTCACTGACCCCCCAAAAAAATTTAGCTCGGGTGTTTTTTTTTTTTTTGTTTTTTTTTGTTTTTTGTTTTTTTTCTGTTTTTTAACCTCTCCCAGGCAAAGGGCATATCCGATTGAAAAAAATTTTAAAGGCCCTTTCGAAACCCTTAAATTTAAAGGGGTTAGGGTTTTTGGGGTAAAATCGAAGAAATATTCTCATAAATATCGTATTTTTACGATTTTTCGTTTTTTAGTGCGATATTTTGTGACGTTTGGGGCCAATTCGGGACCAAACGGGGGGGGGTACAACTTATTTTTACAGGGCCTTTAAAGGTTTTAGTGATTGTACCTTTGAAAAAAAAAATTAAAAAAAGTTGCCAAATCCATAGAAATAAACTTTTAATAAAATTTTTTTTGATTTTTGTGTGATTTTTTTGGGCCTTTTGGGGCCAATTCTCCCCAAACGGGTGGGGCACAACGTTCATTTATAATGGACATTAAGGGTTATGGTGATTGAACGAGGGGAGGTAGCAAACGAGTGATTTCCATTCGATTAAAGGGCCCCCTAATTTTTTTGCGTGCGTGGTTGGGGGTGTGTACTTTGAAAACCCCAAATCGCTGAAAAAATGCCTGAAATTTTAAACAGACACCCGGGACAAGTTTATGAGAAATGCTAACAAAATCAGCAAAATTTTTGGATTTAAACCCCAAAAAAATGAAAACGAAAAAAAGACTTCCAAAGTTTTAGAAATTATTTTAACGACAAAGTTTAAGATTTTTGAAAAAATATTTTTTTTTTTTTTCCCGGCCCTGTAATGCCGTGCCCCTGCAAGGGCTGTCGAAGTTTGGGCGTCAAGGTACCCCAAATTCCCCTCGTAGATTGAGTAACTTAATATTTTTTAGTATTTCGACTGGCTATGTTTACCCTTTTAGGCCCTATTTCCACAGATGATGGACTACCGCGTTATGGCATTTTAAAACATGTTTAATTATTTTTTAAATACAATTAGAAATTACAAATTTTCCCCACCAGGGGATGAAACCCCCGTCTCCCCATTTGGGGTACAAGGCGCTTTAGCCAACTAGATAGGGAAACGCCAAAGCGTAGTTAGACGAGTGAGCGAGTCATGTGGGGGGTACCCGGGAAATTTGCTTTAAATTTTAAATTGAGTGAAATTTAGGATTGGTTTAAAATAAAGGGTATTTTGGAAATCAGTGCCGGAGGTTTCTGTTGTTTGGGAGCCTAACTGAATATTCCGTGTGACTGCCGGGGTCTGCTTATGGTAGATTTTTGGTCCGGGGGTTGTGTAAAAAATTTAGGCCATAGTTTTGGCCAAAATGCTCCACTGTAGCCCAGAAAGGGTATAGGGAGGCCTAAGGGAAGGGGAAGAAAAGAAAAGTTTCGGGTATCAAAACATAGCTCACTCACTCGCCAACAAAAGACTTGGCGTTTCCCCAGGTAGAATTTTTAAAAAAAAATTGAAATAGTTTGCCAGAATCCATTGAATTATAGTTTTTTAATATAATTTTTTACAGTAAATAAAAACCCAATTTGACAGGTAACAAAAAAAAACTTGACAAAAATCACCTACAATGCGTGGGCAGAAAAAACCAAAGCATTTAAAAAAAAGAAAAGATATCCCATGCAACAAAAAATTTAAAAAAAAAGTTTCACCATCAACGCGGCGGGACTTTAGCGTTTTCCCTATTTGGAGGTATAGATGGTTTTTGGGCTTATTGTAGTTAATTACTTAATTGGGCCGTAATATGTGCATAGGGCCTACTCACAAGTTTTACTGGGATACACTTTTGGGAAATTATTTTTATAGGTATATAAAAATTAAAAACAAGAAAAAGAAAATCCGGCGGATTTTTTCTTATTTATTTTTTTAAACCCTTCCAACCCGAGTTTTTTAACAACAATTTTTTAAATTTATTGTTGGGTGGGCAGCCCAAAAATTATCTGATACTAAAATTTATAGAGTAGAGTAAGTAGACCTTATTCATTTAAGATTTAATACATGATACAAGTATACACCTCTTCGTAAAGAGGGAGTAAATGGGTTCAAAGGGCCAAAAACTTTGGTTTAAAAATTGAATAATAAAATAGAATGCAATTTTATGTGAATCAAGTTATAGTATATTAGTAGGGAAAGGTATAATGGGATTGAGAATTTAAGTTGTTTTAAAAGATTAATTGAGTATTGGGAAAAGAAAAAATGAAATGAGTTTAAAGGGGTTTTATAGAAAAACCCCCCCATGTTATTTAGGAGAATAATAATATAAAAAAACTAGCCCTATGATAGGGGCATATAAAAGGGAATTTGTATTGATTTTAAAATATACTGTTTGTAAATACAATCTATAAGGGACCGTTTATAGTGGCCCTGTTTAAAAATTTTAAAAAAATTTTTAAAAATGAAAAGGACAATCAAATTTAAAAAGTGTTTTTTTATGTTAAAACCAAATTTTTAGATTATTTGTTTTAGTATACCAATTTTATTTTGGGGAATTTTTTTGAAGTTGTTTTAATTGATTAATTTAATAATAAAAGAAAAAAGAAAAAAGTTATCCATATGATTTTAAAACCCAAAACGAGTTTTATTAGGATGTATAAAAATATAGGAAAAAACCCCCTGTTGGGCGCCCCCTTTATAAGCGAGAACGGCTATAGCTAGACCCCCATTGCACATTTTTGTAAATTTTTTAAAATTTTTCGACGTTTTCTGTCCACTTTCCCATATTATTTATTTTTGCCAAGGTATTTGGGGGAAACCCCTGGGTTAACCTTTACCCTCCCCGCCTCTAGAAGACCCTTTACATTTGTTTCCTTGGGAAAACTATTTGAACTCTTTTGGTTTCCCAAAAAATACAATGCTTCCCCGATAGTATTTTGATTACTTTTAGGTGGAAATGCTAGTGGGGAATTTTGTTTCCATGGTAACGAACTTTTTTTTTTATGTAATTTTTCCCTCCCACAATACTTTTCGGGTCAAAGTAAAAAAAACTATTCGTGGCCCCGGGCGGAAAATTTTAAATGATTTGGCCATCTCAGATTTTTGTCGCCCTGAAAATTTTAAAAAAAAAAATTTTGATTTAATTTTTAAAGTTTAAACTTTTTAAAAAATTTTTTAAACGATTTTTCCACAAAAATTTTGGCATTTTAAAACGGAAAAAAAGCTTGCGGATGGGTGAAAATTTCCCAAATCGATCCCAAACCTCCGTTTGAAACCCCTATCATGGCCAAAAAAAAAATGCAGGGGCTTTCCGTTGCCATGGTAACCGTACTTTTTTTAATGTTAATTTTCCCTCTACAATACTTTTCGGATCAAAATAAAAAAAAAAATATTCGTGACCGGACGGGGGCATTCAAATGATTTGGGTATCTCAGATTTTTGCCGTTTTTGTTTTAAAAAAAACTTTCTTAACTTTAATGTAACTTTTTAATTTTTTAAAAAGGGTTTTTGCCAAAAAACTAATTTGGGATTCAATCGGAACGAAGTTTGGGATGGTGAAAATTTCAAATCGATCCGAGCCTCCGTTCGAACTTTTATGGCGAGTCATACAAAAAAAAAAAACAAACAACAAACAAACCAAAAAACAAACAAAAAAAAAAAAAACCAGTGACTTTTTCCGGCAGAGTCAAATGGAAACGCTCGCTTCGCTCGCTTAAAAACGCTAGCATATGGTATGATATGATTATGTATTATTGTTTTTATGTTTAATAGGGATTAGGTTTTGAATTTAAAATTTTACATGTGGGGCCCTATAGTAGGGATCTAAAAGGGTTAGTTGTAGGGGAAAAACAATAAGATAAAACCTAATAAAACCTGTTACCACGCAATTATTTATTGCGTAAAAGATTACACATGTAGTCTAATACAGAAAATCGAAATAATAATCAAATAGTAATCGAAATAGCTAGATGAAATGGACAAATAATGCACAACCGTTTTCACCAAATTATATTAGAATGTAATTAGACGCGGGAATAAAAGAGTCCTTGATTGTAATTAATTTCTAAATCAACTTTACATCTCCCTCAGCTAAAACATTATGTAATAAATACACGTACTTCGAAATAATTAATCAAACATTTCAGCACTTACAAATGTGCGTTTCCTTCGGCATGTTCTTTGGGGCTTATTCTTTTTTATTATTGTTTTATTTATTATTATATCATTTATATATTTATATTGTTATCATTATTATTTTATTGGATGTATTTCATACAAACTCGGTCAAAACCGGAGCTAGCTTGTTGTACGGACTTTAGTCAAGTACTTCCATGTGTATCTATATTACATACCTACATTATTACTTTGTCTTAACTCTAACTAAAATAAGTCATTTAAAATATAGTTTGTAGTTGATGTTTTCTTTCTGCTGTGTACGGTCGTGGCCGATTTCTCGTCGCCACCCTAGCATTTGCTCTTCGGACTATGGGAAACCACGAAAACCATGTCAGGAGGAAGCTGTCTCGAAATCTCGAAGTATATCATTCTTAGTTTAGAAATTTACGACTATTCTACACGTGTTGAGTATTACTCCCCTTTTGAGTCTCGATGTAAACATTGGGTGGAAGATCTATTTTGTTTAATGCTTTCATGTAGCTATACTTCGGTATGATGCCATTAGCCGAATATCAGGTATGGGATTGTATTTTTCCTTTTTCTGTTTCCACATTTTCTTGATCTCAATTGCAAGTTGACTATACTTGTCAATTTTTTTCTTCCATGTAGTCTCGACGTTAGGCACATTGGGACAGCAACGTCAATAAGGGTAGTTTCTTTTTTCTTCTTGTCAATTATAATTATTCCCGGGCTGTGTGATGTATAGTTTGGTCCTGCTATAACTGTGCGGTCGTAATATAATTTTAAATCTTTGCTATCTAGTACTTCTCCGGTTTGTTTTGTAGTAAGGTGTGTGTGTATCAATGAGGTTGTACTTTTTTGCTAGTTTTTGGTGAAAAATGTTAGCTACTTGGTTATGTCTGTAGAGGTAATCCGTTGGACATAGTGACTGGCACCCGGATATGATGTGTTCGATTGTTTCACCTTACACTACATTTTCTACATTGATCGTTTTCTGTCGCATCTTGTATAATGTATTTTTATAATTTTTCGTTGCAATCACTCTGTCTTGAATAGCCAGCATAAAACCTTCTGTTTCTCCAAATAGTTCCCCCTTTTTTTAACCACCTATTTGATGCTTTAATATCTACGTGACCTTTATGTAGTTCATCATAATGTCTCTTGTGTAGGATCTTTTCTGAGAGACTTAACTCTTTGAAGCGTCAGTTATGAGTTTCCCCTTTTAGATTGACATTTTCGTTTGCTAGATTGAGTGGAGTTAATGATTTGTCAGCTAGCACCACACCCTATGCAGTGTTGATTGGTTGCTCTTTGTAAAAAAATATTTTCTTAAAATGTCTGTTTTTTGTTATAATATAGTTGTTCAGGTCAATTTGGCCTCGTCCTCCCTTTTTCTCTTGGACTGGAAGTGTCAATCTCTCTATTGCTGATTTAGGATGATGCATTCTGTGTTTAGAAGTGTTAAATACGAGTTAATATTTTCCCGCGCGAGGATGTCTGTCGCGTCCTTTAATGATTCCGAATGAATATGTCAGTACTGGTATAGCATATGTATTTTATTGCTGTGATCTTGCTTTTACCGTTTAAATTGCGTCTGAGGATAGATTTTAGTCGCTTCTTGTATGTTCTATCAATTTTTCTTTCATTACTTTATGTTCAATTCTGGCAGCTTGGGGAGAATCCTAAATATTTGTATACTTCCCTTATCATCCATTACTCCAATCCTATTTCCATCATCTAGCTGGAAAATCTTCTGCCTGCGTACCTTACCTTTTCGATATGTAGCGTCTTACACTTGTCTACTCCAAACTCCATGCAGATATCTTGACTAAATTCAAATGTAGTATTGATTAAACTGTTTAGTTGAACAAAATTGATGCATATAACTTTAGATCATCCATGAAGAATGATTGATAAATGGTTTGACATACTATAATTATGTGCCTTAATTTTAAATCCGTATGTTGATTCGTTAAGCATATGCATATGCGACAGTGGGTTTAATGACAGACAAAACCATAATGCGCTAAATGAGTCCCTTGGAAAATGCACGTTTATTTGATGGATCTGTAGTTATCTGCTGGTTTTTCATATTTAGTTTAGTGTTGTTCTCCATGTCTTCATTACTGTCTTCAAAAGTTTACAATTACTGGGTTGATTTATATATTTGTAAAATCTGAATAAGCCATGTGTGTGGTGTTGAGTCATTAGCTGTCTTGTAGTCAATGTAGTTTACGTGAAAATTCTATTTCTTATTGTGTGCCTGGTTCATTACAGTAGAGTCGATAATGAGTTGTTCTTTACATCCCTGCTTGTTCTTACAGCATCATTTTTGTTCCTCGGCCATGATATTGTATTCTTCGCAATGCTTATATACTTTATTTGTTATGCATGAAGTCAATATTTTATATATAGTTGGTAGACATGTAATTGGCCGATATTTACTTGGGTTCTTCGTGTCATTATCTTTTGGTTTAAGAAAGGTTACTCCTTCAGTAAAGAATTCGGGTATTTTTTAATAATTACAATGTATTGAATACGCCTAGTACCAATTCCAATTTTAAGGAATGATAAGAGGCACTAGGGGTGAAATATCGTTTGCCTTCCAACGGAATAGTAATTCTTATATTTTTATCTACCACCATGCCAAATTTCATGCTAATAAGTGTTGATAAAACATGAGAAATAAGGTTAATTGGATCGAAACATGCTTGAGCATAATATTATTGGATAATTTTAATAATTACAATGTATTGAATACGATCTAGTACTAAGTCCAATTTTAAGGGATGATAGAGGGTACTAGGGGTGAAATATCGTTTGCCTCCCAACGGAATAGTAATTTCTTATATTTTTATTTACCACCATGCCAAATTTAATGCTAATAAGTGTTGATGAAAAAAATCACTATTAGGGGTGTGAGTAGAAAAAACACGAGAAATTTGGTTGATTGGATCGAAACATGCTTGAGCATAATATTATTGGATAATTTTAATAATTACAATGTATTGGATACGACCTAGTACCAATTCCAATTTTAAGGGATGATAGAGGGCACTAGGAGTAAAATATCGTTTGCCTCCCAACGGAATAGTAATTCTTATATTTTTATCTACCACCATGCCAAATTTAATGTTGGTAACTTACTAAACAGTGTTTGTCACTAAAAGTATGATTATTAGGGTTGGGGGTGAAAAAATTGTTTGTTTTGTATGAATGATTTGTTGACTGGACTATAACACATCGACTCATAATTTTAATCAGCAATTAAAATATTCAAAATGTATTAAATACTACCTTACGTTTTTCCCAAAGTTAAGGGTGGTAGAGAACAAAAGGGGTGGAATATCGCTTGCCTCCCGGCGGATTATTATTTTTCAGGTTATTATGAACCATCATGCTAAATTTCATGTTGATAACTCCCTAGGTGCCTCACTGGTAAATGCTGGAAATCAAGGTAAAAATATTATAAACAATTAGGGATGGGGGTTGAAAAAATGTGGTTTAGGAAATGAGAATAGGACGATTGGGTTAAAACACATTAAAACATAATTTTAATAACTAATTTGAATAAAAAATATTTTTTGGGTTAGAGCTATGAATTATTCTAATTTTAGGGGATGATTTAGGGGGTGTTGGGGGTGAGATATCGCTTGCCTCCCGGCGGATTTTTAATTCTGATATTTTTATCTACCCCCATGCAAAATTTCGCGCTGGTATCCGGATTTGCAATATTTTTCCGCTAACAGCTCTCACTAATACAAAACAATAATAAAAATAGGCCATCCTGCAGCTTTTCAATAGGCCTACTTTTAATAAAATGTATATTTTAAAAAAACAGTAGTCCTAAGTGTGTTGTAGATAAATATATATAGGCCTACTCCGATTGCGTTTACATTGTAAAACGATGTAGAAAACGTGCAAAACAGTGTAGGGCTATAATTTGCTAGAAGCTCTTTTGATTTTTAGATATCAAGTAATGGTGGGCAACATTTTCTTGGCAAAATATCATCGATCTTCATCATTCAACATTATTTGATACACTTGTTCCTGTATTTAATAGTTCAACGGTGTTGTTTGATCTTTTCGAGCTAATATCATCAAATAATCTCTATTATTTGTTGTAATTTAAAACGCCATTTAATTCCCGTTTTTAATAAAGCCGATCCCCAAAACTTACGAATTTTACTAATAAAATACGCGGAAGATATGACATAATAAACAATGTTTTCGCAAATGTGCAAATGATCAGAAATGTAAGAAAAATCAAGTTGAACCTAACTGAATATACAGCGCCCGCCGTAAGCAGCTCGCCTCTATCACCGATCGGTCCGACATGTTGCGTTTTAGTGCTGCCATCTATCTTTGCTTGGAAACGCGTATACGTGTGATCAATAGCAGCTAGCACTGCTGGCCTACTTTGGATAGGGAAATTAAGGATTTGTTCAGGAATAGGAATTTAAAATAATGGAAACATACTAACATTAATAATATTAGCACTGAAACAATGGCCATAATATTAATATTTAGTAATGATACAAAGTGCAATAAAAACAAACAGACAATGCAGATTCTCAATTCATATTCAATCCAGTTAATTGACTTGTAGCTTTTTTATAAATGGTATAACAATTATTATTTATGAAAACATAATCACATGTCAATATTTTAATGATCAATGTAATGATGTAGGCCTACATAGGCACACATCTTAATTTATAAACATGTTTATTTTAGTGGCAGTCGACATCGAAAATATGACTTGTAATGTTTCATTGTAGGTAATTATAACAACAGATTGATGTGTACTTTATTACTCACATCTTCATTCTTGACATATCCAGTAGTACCAACTCCAGTGCCAACTCTTTCATACTAAAATAACTAAATCTAAAGGCGGTATAATTCAAATAGCAAAGTCTAATTGGAATATGGACATTACATCTCTTTTTCCCTAAATTGAAAAGAACAAATTAAATACAGATATTAATTAAAAGGATACAGTTTTTAAAAGTCTGCTCAATGGGAGTAATCTTCTAGCCAGGGAGGAGGTCGTTTTAGTCTTTCTGGACTTTTCTCTGGGTCGTTGGTCTCTTCAGGACGATCAGCTTCACCACGCTCAGCGGCTTCCCCGACTGGTGGTTCCATAGGATGAACGTATGGCTTGATGTGTGAAGTGTTTCTTCGGTACTCGACACCAGATAGAGACTGCACACGGACTATGACCCGTTCCTCTCGACAACATGGAAAGGCACTGCACAGAAAGGTGTAGATAGCTTGTCTTTCTTCTCTTGCCTGATTAGAACCTGGTCACCCGTGGAAACTTCGGATTCTTTGGCTCTTCTGGTGTTGTCGCACAGTAGTTTTCCCTTCATCTTCTGCTCTTCATCACGATCCTTGGTTTGGAAATCCTCCAGCCGATCAAGATGAGGTAAGATAGAGAGCTTGTCGCGAATCTCTCGACCGAACATAAGGTAAGCAGGTGTCTTGCCGGTTGTTGTATGGGGTGAAAATATGGTACGCCAGCAGATAGGTACGCAGAGCTTGCCGCAAATCATCTCCAGCACTGTGAGCGATTCTCAGACGCTTCAGGAACGACCTGTTTTGACGCTCCACCTCGCCGTCCTCTGCCACCCAATTGACGTAAAAGTCGCCGCCGGGATTATGAGAAGCTTTAGGACGCGGACGGAAGGATGAATCTGCAGTGTTCGTGGCAGGCACAACTGCTGCCGGCACAACTGCTGCTGGCACAACTGCTGCCGGCACAACTGCTGCCGGCACAACTGCTGCCGGCACAACTGCTGCCGGCACAACTGCTGCCGCTACAACTGCTGCCGCTACAACTGCCGCCGTCACAACTGCTGCTGGAACTGCTCGCCGTCACAACTGCTGCCGTCACAACTGCTGCCGGTACTACTGATGCTACTACAACTGCTGCCACTACAATAACAACCACCAGTACAACTGTCACCACTAAACTTGCAGCTCTTGTAGTTTCTTTCTTCCTTCCTTCCTTCCGACCAGGCTCCACTAACATCGCAGATCCTTTGTCCCGTTTGCTTCCTGAACCTGCCACGAACACTGCAGATTCATCCTTCCGTCCGCGTCCTAAAGCTTCTCATAATCCCGGCGGCGACTTTTACGTCAATTGGGTGGCAGAGGACGGCGAGGTGGAGCGTCAAAAGAGGTCGTTCCTGAAGCGTCTGAGAATCGCTCACAGTGCTGGAGATGATTTGCGGCAAGCTCTGCGTACCTATCTGCTGGCGTACCATACTTCACCCCATACAACAACCGGCAAGACACCTGCTTACCTTATGTTCGGTCGAGAGATCCGCGACAAGCTCTCTATCTTACCTCATCTTGATCGGCTGGAGGATTTCCAAACCAAGGATCGTGATGAAGAGCAGAAGATGAAGGGAAAACTACTGTGCGACAACACCAGAAGAGCCAAAGATCCGAAGTTTCCACGGGTGACCAGGTTCTAATCAGGCAAGAGAAGAAAGACAAGCTATCTACACCTTTCTGTGCAGTGCCTTTCCATGTTGTCGAGAGGAACGGGTCAACAGTCCGTGTGCAGTCTCCATCTGGTGTCGAGTACCGAAGAAACACTTCACACATCAAGCCATACGTTCGTCCTATGGAACCACCAGTCGGGGAAGCCAGATGCCCTACCTTTTTTGCAATTCCTGCACCTTTTATCTAGTGCTGGGCATTGGTCAGATGAAGCCAAGTGTTCCTCCGACCCACACCTGAAGCATTTGAGGTTAGGTTTGGGTCGGAGGAACACTTGGCTTCATCTGACCAATGCCCAGCACTAGATAAAAGGTGCAGGAATTGCAAAAAGGTAGGGCATCTGGCTTCCCCGACTGGTGGTTCCATAGGACGAACGTATGGCTTGATGTGTGAAGTGTCTATCTACACCTTTCTGTGCAGTGCCTTTCCATGTTGTCGAGAGGAACGGGTCAACAGTCCGTGTGCAGTCTCCATCTGGTGTCGAGTACCGAAGAAACACTTCACACATCAAGCCATACGTTCGTCCTATGGAACCACCAGTCGGGGAAGCCAGATGCCCTACCTTTTTGCAATTCCTGCACCTTTTATCTAGTGCTGGGCATTGGTCAGATGAAGCCAAGTGTTCCTCCGACCCACACCTGAAGCATTTGAGGTTAGGTTTGGGCGCAGATCTAGGCCTAGGCCTAGGTCTAGGCTTAGCCTTTGAGGGCCTAGACTGGACTGCAGCCACAGTTGTAGGTTCAAGGTCGCCAGCCACAGTTGTAGGTTGAACACCAGCCTCAATAGAACCAGCCTGACGCTCTGTGGCTTCAAGGAGGGTTGCAATTTCCTTTGCTTCTGTAAGGGTTAGGGAATCCCCCTTTTTAGAAGGGCCCTACGTAATTCAGTAGACATGCATTTTCAATGAGCTGATCGAGGAGCATACTGTCCTCCTCTGCAAATTGCAATTTCTGCTTTGGCCTTTTAGCCGTGACATGAACTCGGAAATATTTTCATTGGGACCCTGTCCCATACAGCGAAAAACGTACCTTTCGTAGCGATAGTTCTTTAGTGGTTCGAAGTATGTAGTTAGAGCATGCTTGCAAGTTGAGTAATGTGTAGCCCCATCCAAGAGTGTATAGGCAGCATCCGATTCAGGAAGAGTGAACCATATTTCCTGGAGGTTGTCACCCCCAAGGTGTAGTAATGTAGCTTTTTGGCGCTTGTCATTGGTAAGACCAGACGCCTCGAAAAACAGCTCCAGAGAGCGCAGCCACTTATGCCACTGGAGAGCGATATTTGATGCATCTGCACGCGTATCAAATGCCTTAATATTAGCCTTCTCCATTTCTATTTACCTTCGTCGCCAATTATGTAATGTTTAATTGTAGGTAATTATAACAACAGATGTATTGATGTGTACTTTATTACTCACATCTTCATTCTTTACATATCCAGTAGTACCAACTCCAGTACCAACTCTTTCATACTAAAATAACTAAATCTAAAGGCGGTATAATTCAAATAGCAAAGTCTAATTGGAATATGGACATTACATGACTCATCAGCGAACTGTGTTTTGGGCTCTTTTGGTAAGCCCTACAGACTGGATTTGATGCAAACGAGCCCTTAGGAGAAATATCATTACCTAATTCATTGTCACCACTATTCTAGTCAAGTCAGGTCTACTAAGGATTTGTTGTATCTGTTGTTATTTGGTGCCTAAAGTATTTAGGCTTAGTGGATTACCTAGGATTAAACACGGAGTGGAATAATGACAAACTGATTCTTGCTGATTGGAAAACTGAAGTGAGGTTTATTTTTTATGAAGCAGTGCATACATGACAGAACAGTTGTTTACAAGGCAGTGAGTTGAAACTAAATTAATGGCGGTACATATGAAAACTAGATTACTACTTAAAACTATTCCCAACTATTATATATTCTTATTACGTTTTCTAGTCAGGATGGATTAATAGTTTACAAATAACGACGGATTACATTTTTAGTTGACTGTTTATTGATACAATGACAATACAGTAAAGTGCGGGAGTCCTACTTTTTAGGTCCCACCAAACAACTTAGAAATCTTCTACCTAGTACCAACCTAACAACATGATACATGTAGTTGTTGTTGTTGTCAGTTTTCAAATACCTTTATATAACATCCCCTTTTCTAAACTGAAACATTACTATTCAATAACATAATGAGAAGTACAATTATTTGTTTTACAATTCTAAAGATAGGGTTACAAAGATAGAATTGCTTACTTAAATTACAAACTATTTATAAGTCATAAATCATAATCAAAAGTTGCTTAGCGCTGATAGTCTAACAGATAACGAGGCAGTTGTTTCTTTCGAGTTGGCCTAGTTATCGTTTGAGACAAAGGAGGTTCTAAAACTAAAGGATCAATCGGAATCACTGGTTCTGGAAGGTGATTTGGTTCTTGGGACAACTCTTCCGGAAGTGGCTGTGTTACTATGGGAGGAGGGTTTACAGACTGGTGCAAATCTCTTCGGTTCCTACGGAAATCTGCGTTGTTGGCCGTAGTAACGATGTACGACCTAGGCGATTCATGTATTCCCTTTACGATGGCTTTCTCCCATGTATCTCCACGTCTAATTCTGCAACTCTCTCCTATTTTTAGTTCTGGTATGAGGACGAGCCGATCTATCATAAAACTTCTTCTGACGACATTGTTTTAGACGAAGGGCGTCCGTAACCTGTGTTTCTACTCTAGGTTCTAATAGAGACTTGGATATCGGCAACTTTGTGCGAAGATTTCTGCTCATTAGCAATTGTGCTGGAGATCTGTTTATGTCCTTAACTGGAGTTGATCTGTATTCTAAAAGAGCTGTATAGATATCTGTCCCTTCTGCATGTGCTTTACGGAGCATTGTTTTACCAATCTTAACTGCACTCTCTGCCATCCCATTAGATTGGGCATATGTTGGGCTTGATGTGATTATTTGGAAATCCCATTCTCTTGCAAATTGTTTGTATTCGTAGCTCATGAATGGCATATTGTCGGAAACTACGCACTCTGGGATACCATTATGTGAGAACACCATTTTCATATTTTGGATCACATCTTTAGCTGTTTTGCCTTCGCACTTAATGATTTCTAACCATTTTGAATAGTAATCAATTATCGCCAGGTATGTCACTCCACTATACTCTAGGAAATCGGCAGCAATCTTCTGCCATGGCCGATCAGGAATTTTATGAGGAAGTAATGGCTCTTTTGAGTTGTTTCTCTGAAACTTCTCACAGATCCAGCACTTGGACACTGTGTCCTCGATTTGCTGGGTCATGCCAGGCCAATAAAGAATTCCTCGTGCTCTCGCCTTACATTTTTCCATGCCCTGATGGCCCTCATGAATTGAATTTAACATTTTCTCACGCATTGTTTGAGGTACAAGTAACTTATTTCCTACAACACTAAACCTTCCGACACAGAGATCTGTTCCTGCAGTTTCCAATAAGGCTTTACACCTGGTTCAACCTCGGAAACTCGTCTTGGCCATCCTTCTGTGTGGTAGTGAATTATTTGCTGAAGGACTGTGTCAGCTAAAGTTGCTTTTTGAGTTTCCTCCCTCTTTGCAGGACTAATGGCTAAATGTTTTTCTACTGTATGTACAATGACGTTAAGTTCTGGATCATCCTCAACCGGGTCCATAAGATAGGCCCTTGATAGTGTATCAGCCAAGAACAACTCTTTGCCAGGGACATACGACACATTTAAATCATATCTTAACAATTTAAGCAGCATTCGCTGAAGCCTAAATGACACTAGATTTAGCTCCTTCTTCACGATAACGACAAGTGGTTTATGATCAGTATGTACATTTACGTTTCTACCGTACACGTATTGGTGAAATTTTTGTACACCGTAAACTATTCCAAGCATTTCCTTTTCAATTTGAGCATAATTTTTCTCTGCTGCAGTGAGACTGCGAGATGCATATGCAATTGGAAGAGAATCTTGCATTAAGCATGCACCTAACCCGTCTTTCGAGGCATCGGTTTGTAAAACTAGGGGTTTGGCTTGATCATAATATTGCAAAACAGGTGCATTGCACAGTTTCTCTTTTAAACTAGCCAATGCTTTCTCATGTTGAGGCTGCCATTGCCAATCAACATCATTTTTTAACAATTCCCTTAATGGGGCAGTGGTATGTGAAAGTTTGGGTACAAACTGAGCTACATACGTGACCATGCCTAGAAATCGGCGTAAATCTTCCTTACTTGTTGGGCGAGGCATCTCAACCATTGCTCGAATTCTGTCCTTGTCTGGTTTGAGTCCTTCCGATGTTACCAGATGTCCTACGTATTTGACAGAGTCCACTCGTAGTTGCATCTTCTCCTTGTTGAACTTCACTCCATACTGCTTGGCTCTCTCTAGCACTGCAAGAAGTATCTGATCATGTTCCTCTACAGTTGTGCCTGCAATTATTAAGTCATCAAACACAATCCACACTCCCGGAATATCACCAAATATTTTCATGACCTTCTTTTGGAATATTTCTGGTGCCGAGCTGACACCAAATGGAAGCCTTTCAAAGCGATATCTACCAAAGGGGTCTGAAAAGTACAGTAGTCAGCACTAGAATTGTTTAATTGTATATGCCAAAAACCGTCCTTCATGTCCAGTATTGTGAACACTTTTTTTTCCGTTCATACGAATCGCGACATCTTCGGCAGTCGGAATTGCAAAATGTTCCCGCTTAATCGCCATATTTAAATCTCTAGGATCAAGACAGAGACGTAGACGTCCATCTTGTTTCTCCACTATAACGAGACTACTGACCCAGTCAGTAGGGTGATCTACTTTGGATACGACTCCTTGTTTTTCAAGAGTGTTTAAGGTTTCTTTCAGTTTGGGTTGGAGCTGAAATGGGACCTTTCGAGGGGCATGAATAACAGGATCTACCTTATCGTTTAAAACCATGTTATGCTCACCTGGGATTTTCCCTAATCCTTCAAACAACTCACTGTATTGAGCTACAATACCCTCTTTAGTCTGAATCCACTGTCCAAGGTTTCTAGCTACATTAACCTTGTCCACTTTTCTAATAAGGTTCAGTTTCTGACATCCTACTAGGCCTAGCAATGGTTGTGACTCTATGTCAGCAACATAAAATCTAATTTCATAGGTTCATTGCTACCCTTGGTACAAGCTAACTCAACTACACCTCTAGGCTTGATTCTATGATTCCCGAAGGTGACCAATATTGTGTTGGTATCTCTTACCTTGTTTTTAGAAAATAGGCCTAGGCTGTCAAAAATTTTACCTGGTAGGACATTCACCTGAGCACCTGTATCTAGCTTGAAAGTTACATTTTTATCACACAGTTTTAAATTAGTAAGCCACACATCCTTCTCAACTTGTGATACAGATTGTGCTTCTAGTAAGTGAACTACATACTCATTTTCTTCAAGTGTCACTTCTTTAACCTGTTTAGGGTTAGGTTTCTTGTTGAAACACATTGAACTATAATGATTATTTTTATGACACACATAACACTCTTTACCAAAAGCAGGACAAGCCCTTGGTAGATGTTTATTACCGCAACTGCGACAGTCAAAAGCTTTGGTCCCAGTTTTAGTTGTGGTCGGTTCACTGTAGTATTTATCAGTTTTTGGTTCGCTAGTACTGGCTGATTTTTTCTTAGGGTTGCGATTGCGCTTTGTCTTCACAATGTTTATTTCACTTGGAACTAGGCCTACCTGTGGGTCTCGGAGCTGCTCGAGTTGTTGTTTTGATACCTCAGCCGCCCGGCAAATAGTGATGGCTTTGTCCAAGGATAGGGCACCGTCTCGGAGTAACTTTTCTTGTAGCGAGAAATCCCGGATCCCAAACACGATTCTAGCTCGGAGTAGGTTGTCCAACTGATCTCCGAAATCACACGTGCCTGATTTGGTACGGAGTTCCGTCAAGAAGCTATCAAACGGCTGTCCTTCTTTCTGTTTTACATTGAAGAAATTAAACTGTTCCATTATTATATTCACCTGCGGCAAACAGTGTTCTTCAAATTTTCTTAGTACTACCTCGTACTTCTTCTTGTCTTCTGGGGTTTCAAAAACGAAGTTGTTAAAAATGGGTTGAGCGTCGGGTCCAATTAAGTTTATCAACATAGCTATTTTTCGAGGATCTGGCTTTGTATCCAAACCTGTGGCAGAGATGTAGGTCTCGAACTCTTGCCTCCAAGCCTTCCATTCTACACGTGGATTATCTTTAATTCTCAACACGGGCGGAACACGAAACCCTTCCATTATTATTCTTGTAATATATAATGGTAGGCCTAGGCTAGGCTATGCGCGGAATGAATATTCACTCGTTTTTATATTTTTTTCAACATGTGGTCGGCCCCGCCTAACCTCACTTTTTATAAAAACATTTTTATAATCGCGCTCTACGAGATAAACTTGTAAATAAACTTAAATCCCATTTTAAGACACCATATTATATATTCTTATTACGTTTTCTAGTCAGGATGGATTAATAGTTTACAAATAACGACGGATTACATTTTTAGTTGACTGTTTATTGATACAATGACAATACAGTAAAGTGCGGGAGTCCTACTTTTTAGGTCCCACCAAACAACTTAGAAATCTTCTACCTAGTACCAACCTAACAACATGATACATGTAGTTGTTGTTGTTGTCAGTTTTCAAATACCTTTATATAACACCAACACCCTCACTTAATCTGGTTGAATGCTCTAAGACATTAATCAAGCCAAGTTTAAACCCTCAACAAACTTGTTATGTTTTGACTTAACTAGAGGTTTTGTCGAGATGTCAGCCAACATGTTGTCCGTAGACACATACTTGATGGTCACAAGACCTTGTTCGACTGCTTCCTTCACAAAGTGATATCTTACATCAATATGTTTAGAACGTTCCCTTACGTCTATACAGTTTGCATTTTTAACAGCCGACTGATTGTCATTAAAAATACAAACCTGATTATTAAAAAGGTTCCTGTACCCCCGAGGCCCAAGAATTTCAGTTAAAATTCTATACAAAATAACTGCCCTTTTGGTACAGATGGAGAGGCTGACATATTCAGCTTCAGTGGTGGACAAAGTCACCATGGTTTGTTTTCTGCTTTCCCAGCAGACCACCCCGCCTGCAAGTTTTAACAAAAAACCAGAACTAGATTTTCTGTCTAACTTATCGTTAGCCCAGTCTGCATCTGCAAATCCCTCCAAGCCTTTGCTTGATTTAGTATAATGTAACCCATAGTCCATGGTTCCTTTGAGATACTTTAACACTCGTTTTGCATATCCATAATGTTCCTTTGAAAAACAACTATTGAAACAACTTAATTTGCCAATCGCAAATGAGATGTCAGGCCTCGTACAAACCATAGCATACATTAGGCTACCAATCAACATTTGATATTAAATAAAATATTGCATCCCCTTTCACAAGCTGTAGTTTGGCTTCCATCAGAGTGTCTTGTGGAACACTTTCAGTTAGTCCAAACTTTACAATCACATTTTTAATGCATTCAGTTTGATCAAGTTTAATACCATTTACAGTCCTAGTGACTCTCATCCCCAGAACACTTTTAGCTTCACCCAAATTTCTCAGGTCAAAATGGATTTTTAATTTACTGGCTAGATCATCTGCTACCTCCTTACTTTTACACATTACAAGAAAATCATCTACGTAAATAGCAATGATACACAGCGTTGACCCCTTACCACTAAAATAAACACAGGGCTCTGTTGCCAGACCCTTGAAACTAATCTTGGTCTTCATAAATTGTTTACAAAAATCATACCAGGACTTAGATGCCTGTTTCAGTCCATAAATGGCCTTGTGCAGAAGCCACACTTTACCTGGTTCCTCTATAAACCCCTCTGGCTGCTCCATGTAAATAACTTCATTGAGATTTCCATTTAAGAAAGCAGCTGTTACATCTAAGTGAAAAATACTTAAATCCAATTCAACAGACGAAGCAATCAAAAGTCTTAAAGGCAGGATAACTGTGATGTATGAACATTTGAACTACCCGCCTAGAGCACTGCAGTGTAGTGGAGCTCTGTGTCGTGGGATCTGAGGGGCGGTGGGTTAGTAGTTGCTGTCTTCCCCGTCTTGACTTGCAAGGAGCGATGTCATGTAGCCTAGCATCCTAGTGATTGTAATTGTATCTATTTCTAATAAAGTACTGTTAATCTTATATCTAAATATCGAGTGATGATTCATATGGCGCCCTCATAACATATACATAACACTGGCGACGAGGATGGGAAATGCAAAGTAAGTACCATCTCGGAAATCTGAAGGCCCTAGGCCAACGCAAACAGTAGGCCTAGGCTAGGCAAAAACGCGCCAAGCATGGCGTCCGTCGGGAAAATCGACGAATTCAACCCAGAAATCGACAACTGGGAGGAATATATGGAGAGGGTGGAATTCTACTTCATTGCCAACAACATTGAAGAAGAGTCCAGGAAGCTTGCAGTGCTTCTGAGTGTTGTAGGACAACGCGCCTATACACTAATCAGGTCGGTCGTGGCGCCTAGAAGGCCTAACGAATTGACATTGGCACTATTATCGACGGCAATAAAGAACCATCTTCACCCAAAACCCTCCGAAATAGTGATGAGATTTAACTTCCATCGCAGAACCCAGAAGAGAGGGGAAACAATCGCGCAGTATGTGTCAGAACTCAGAAAACTAACAGAAAACTGTAACTTTACAGCAGATTTGAACACTAGACTACGAGATCAGTTAGTTGTAGGCATTTGCAACGAAGCCTTACAACGTAGGCTATTGGAAATGAGTGATCTAACATTTGAAAAAGCCCTACAAATGGCTGTAGCAGCGGAGGCAGCAGACAACAACATGACGGCAATGAGAGCTCCAGCCGACAATGGAGTTAGCAAGGAGATCAACACCCTTTCATACAAGAAGGGCAAGGATGTCCATCACAACAAGGTACCACAGAAGGGAACGTGCTATCGGTGCGGTTATGATCATCAAGGACAATCATGCAAGTTTGCTAACGAAACTTGTCATTTTTGCAAAAGGGTGGGACACCTTGAGCGAGTTTGTTTAACAAAACAGAATCAAGACAAACAGTCAAAGAAAAACAAAAACCAAGTCGGCAAGACTTCCAAACAAAACGCAGGGAAGGGGATTCAAAGTACACATGCAATTGAACTACAACAGTCAGAACAGCTGTACGAAATCAACCAGGTAGGCCAATGTTTTAAGGTAACATCATCTATGGACAAGCCTAGCCTAGCACTAAAATTAAATGGTTACATGCATACAATGGAAGTAGACTCTGGATCTGCATGTTCAATAATCAATGACATAACTTTTAACCAGTTATTGTCACAGTCAGTTATGCCTACACCAAGCATTAAACAGACAGGCATAGGACTAAAAAACATGGTCACAAGAAATGCTGGTCGGTGGTTGGTGAAGCCATAATAGATGTAGTGCAACAAGGGAAAAGTCATAAATTACCACTGGTGGGCGTAAAAGGGGCGGGAAGCAGTTCTCATAGGCCGCAACTGGTTTAATGCCCTGGGAATCTCCATCAGTGGCATAAACAAAGTTGACTCACAGAGGCCTAGACCTAAATGGGAAGAAGAATTCAGCTCCGTGTTCAACGACGAACTAGGCTCCTACACTGGTCCCGAAATCGCTGTACCATTGAAGGAAAATACTACGCCTAAATTCTTACGAGCACGACCAGTACCTTTTCCACTGCAAAACAAGGTTAATAAGGAACTGGACAAGTTGACTGAAATCGGGGTTATAGAACCGGTGATCCATTCGGAATGGGCATCACCAATTGTGGCAGTTTTGAAAAAAGACAAAACGTTAAGGATTTGTTGTGACTACCGAAGCACAGTAAATCCAGCACTAGTAACAGACATTTATCCATTGCCCACAACGAGCAATATCCTGGCTACGATTGCCGGTGGTGTGAAGTTCTCCAAGCTGGACCTTGCACAAGCATATCAACAAATGTCTGTAAACGAGACAGCAGGCCTTGTACTGACAATCAACACCTTAAAGGGGTTATTTAAAATGAAGAGGTTACCGTACGGGGTATCGAGCGCACCTGCGATTTTTCAACGCGAAATGGAAAAATTGTTAGCAGGCATACCAGGTGTGGCGGTATTTCTCGACGATATCCTGGTATCGGGGAAAACGCAAGAAGAACACGACGAGCGGTTGAGGGAAGTCTTGAAGCGGATTGACTCTAAGGGGCTGCGCTTGCAAAGATCAAAATGCCAATTTGACCTTGAACAAGTACAATTTCTTGGGTTTCTAATTGACAGCACTGGGGTTAGGCCAACACAAGACAAGGTGAATGCTATCGTACAAGCACCGAACCCAACTAACAAGTCAGAACTTCGAGCGTTCCTCGGGTTATACAACTTCTACAACAAGTTCGTGAAGAACCGAGCATGCCTTCTGGAACCACTTCACAGACTGCTAGACGATGCCAGCTCTTGGAAGTGGAAGAACAAGAGGGGAAAAACGCTTTCCTTGAAGCTAAAAAGAGATTACAATCAGCTGATGTATTAACTCATTATGATGAAGACAAGCCAATCGAGCTAACATGTGATGCATCTCCGGTGGGAATCGGAGCAGTCTTGTCTCATGTCAACAATCAAGATCAAGGAAAACCAATTGCATTTGCGTCAAGAACACTGACAGTACAGAGCGTAACTATTCTCAAACAGATCGAGAGGCGTTAAGCATAATCTATGGCGTAAAACACTATCATCAATACTTGTATGGTCGCAAATTCAGGATTGTAACAGATCACCAACCACTCTTGGGATTGTTCAACCCTGGGAAATTCAATTCCACAGATAATTTCACCAAGAATTCTACGGTGGAGCATTCTACTGTCCGCTTATGAGTACGAACTTGTTTATCACCCGGGTAAACAAATAGGTAACGCCGACGGACTAAGCCGGTTACCGGTACAACACCCGGATACCGAAACTCCAGCACCAACTGAAGTACTGTTTTTGGAAGCATTGGACAAACCACCGATCACAGCGGTCGAGATAGAAAAGGTATCCAAGCAAGATCCGGTGATGAGCAAAGTCATTGAATGCGTACTTACAAAATGGACGCATGACCTCAACAAGGACAATTTCACAGCATACTTCAGGCGACGTCAAGAATTATCGATTCATCTTGGGTGTTTGCTGTGGGGAACGAGAGTCGTTATACCAGAAGAACTACGTGAACGGGTTTTGAAATTGTTGCATGTGGCTCATCCAGGCATTGTGGTCATGAAAAAACTTTCTCGCGCATATGTGTGGTGGCCGGGAATCGACAACGACATTGAAAACTATGTCAAGAGATGCAACAATTGTCAAATACAACGACATGAACCAGCTAAAGCACCTCCATGTCCTTGGAAATGGCCGACAAATCCTTGGTCGAGACTACACGTCGACTTCATGGGTCCATTCATGGGGAACACTTTTCTCATTTTGGTAGACGCCTACTCCAAGTGGACAGAAGTGGTTATAATGAAAAACTAACATCATTAGCAGTAATAAATCATCTACGAAGAATCTTGGCAACGCACGGGCTACCAGACAAATTGGTTTCCGATAATGAACGGCGTTTGTCTCGGCTGAAATGAAGGAATTTCTAAGAAGTAATGGTATTACGCATGTTGCCGTACCACCATTCCATCCTGCATCAAATGGACAAGCTGAAAGAACTGTTCAGACGGTGAAGGAAGCCCTCAAGAAGATGAACAAAGGGAACATTCAAGTCATGGTCTCAAGATTCTTGCTACATCAACATAACACTCCGAGCACGGTGACCAACAAGAGTCCTGCTGAACTTCTAATGGGTCGGCGTATCCGGACAGCCTTGGATCTTTTGAAACCAGACTTGAGCAAGAAGATGCGCCAACGTCAGGAGGAAGAATGGGAACGCCAGAAGCTACCTGAGCGAACTTTTGAAGAAGGTGCAGCAGTATTCGTTCGGAACTATGCCGATGGAAACAAGTGGATGCCAGCAACTGTCACCAACGTCGGCGGCCCACGAACATTCGAAACGCAACTAGATGATGGACGGACCTGGAAACGACACCTAGACCAATGAGGGGCGAGACTCGCGGTCGACAGAAGACTATGAAGAGGCAGTGAACCAACCTGATTCTCCTTCAGAACCATCCCTAGTAGGAAGGGCTAATGAAACCTCTGCCACTCCATGTCATTCTCCCCAGCAAAGGGTATCCTCACGTCCTCGTGCTAGACCTGCCTATCTGAAAGACTTTGTTACTGATTAAATCATGTATCTTTAAAAACGCTAGTTGATAAATTTAATTCAAATCATACTAAAAAAAAAAAATCCCAGAAGGGAGGGGTGTGATGTATGAACATTTGAACTACCCGCCTAGAGCACTGCAGTGTAGTGGAGCTCTGTGTCGTGGGATCTGAGGGGCGGTGGGTTAGTAGTTGCTGTCTTCCCCGTCTTGACTTGCAAGGAGCGATGTCATGTAGCCTAGCATCCTAGTGATTGTAATTGTATCTATTTCTAATAAAGTACTGTTAATCTTATATCTAAATATCGAGTGATGATTCATATGGCGCCCTCATAACATATACATAACAATAACTAACTACAGGAGAAAAAGTCTCGTGATAATTTACACCATACTGTTGTGTGTAGCCTTTAGCTACCAGTCTTGCTCGGTATCTTTCAACTTCCCCTGCAGCATTCACCTTCTGCTTAAATACCCATTTACATTTTACTGTTTTTTCCCCCACAGGTAAGTTTACAAGTGAATACACTTCTTTCTGTTTTAGGTTTTCATACTCTTCCTTCATTGCATTTTCCCAACCTACTCGATTTATGGCAAAGGCCTCCTGCACTGTCAAAGGGTCGCCTGATAGTGAAAACATCCCTATTTCCTCATTTTGTCAATTTTCACAACATTTGCTACAAAATCTGGAAAAACTTTAGGTCGTCTATCCCTCAACGGGTATTTCCTGTCCTTGTCATTGTTTTCCTGTGTACTTCCCTCATTGGAAAATTCGTAACTGGAACTATTGCTCTCACTGGACTCGCTATCACTGTCAATGTCATCAGGTAGGCCTACTTCCGGTGCTCCCCCTCCTGTTGGGACCAAAATTTCCCCACTAGACATATCTTTGACAACTCACCACATTCCGTGGTTACATCCCCAGTTTTGCAAAATGTATCCTCAAACCATGCAATGTGTTTGGCCTTTATTATTTTCCCTCCCCGAGATGGGTCAGCCAGGTAGTAGCCTACCCTTTTGAGTTATCACAATAGCCAACAAAGTAACACATTTTGGCTTTAGGATCTAGTTTCTTTCTGTGCTTCTTTTCTATATAGGCATAGGCCACACAACCAAAAACCCTCAAATATTTTAAATTTAGTCTTTTACCTGTCCACATTTCTTCCGGGATACGGTTCTCTATGGTTCTAACCGGGCACCTATTCTTTAAATGAACTGCCGTCTTGCAAGCCTGAACCCAGTAACGTTTAGAGAGCTGAGCCCCATAGAGCATGCTTTTAGCCCTCTCAACAATCGTACGATTGCTCCTTTCTGCTATTCCGTTCTGCTCCGGACAATCTGGAATGGTGGTTTGATGAACGATTCCCCATGCCCTTAGCTCATCTTCTAACAAGTGACCAATATATATGCTCCCCCGTCATCAGATCTCAAAACCTTAATTTTTGTTCCCACTTCATTTTCTACAGCAGCCTTGAAAACTTTGAAACATTCCAGCACAACACTGCACTCTTTAGAGGTCAAGTAAAAATCCCAGGTCTTTCTAGTAAAGTCATCTACAAACAATAACATATTATACAACTCTTGATTGAGTCCAGGAGGGTCCATAGGCCCACACAAATCTGTGTGTATCAAGCATAACTTTTCAGTGGCTTTATCTGCCTCTGGCCTAGGCTTGAACGGTTCCCTGGCTAACTTTCCCTCCACGCATGGCACACATGGCTTGAACGTTTCACATTTAAAATCAACGCCATCGACCAGCTGTTTCACCAACTGCATATTTTTATGCCCTAGGTGGCCTAGCCTGTTGTGCCACAACTCTTGTTCATTGACATGTACTGCAGTTAATAATCCAGCAAGCCCACTGACCCCTTTTGAATTCTGACCTGAATTTGCTAAATCTAGGCAGTATAACCCATTTGTCTCAGTTGCTGTTCCCTGCAATACCCCATCAATTTTAACACAATCTGACTTATACAACCTACAGCCATTTCCATAAAACACTACCGTTGTTCCGTTACTAGCAATTTTACTTAGCCTACAGAGAGCAGATTTGTAGCCAAATCTGGAACATACCTTACGTTAGTTACGGTAACTTCCTCTCCTTGAGACAGTTTCAATTCAAAGGGACCTCCCCGACTCCCTCAACAAGCATTTTAAAATTGTTAGCTGTGCTGATTGTTTCGCTGTGGTTTTTAACCTCACTTTTTACCTATACTTCTCTTGTCATGTGAAAGTTTGCACCAGAGTCTAAATACCACTTATGTGATGTATGAACATTTGAACTACCCGCCTAGAGCACTGCAGTGTAGTGGAGCTCTGTGTCGTGGGATCTGAGGGGCGGTGGGTTAGTAGTTGCTGTCTTCCCCGTCTTGACTTGCAAGGAGCGATGTCATGTAGCCTAGCATCCTAGTGATTGTAATTGTATCTATTTCTAATAAAGTACTGTTAATCTTATATCTAATATCGAGTGATGATTCATATGGCGCCCTCATAACATATACATAACACTGGCGACGAACGGGAAATGCAAAGTAAGTACCATCTCGGAAATCTGAAGGCCCTAGGCCAACGCAAACAGTAGGCCTAGGCTAGGCAAAAACGCGCCAAGCATGGCGTCCGTCGGGAAAAATCGACGAATTCAACCCAGAAATCGACAACTGGGAGGAATATATGGAGAGGGTGGAATTCTACTACATTGCCAACAACATTGAAGAAGAGTCCAGGAAGCTGGCAGTGCTTCTGAGTGTTGTAGGACAACGCGCCTATACACTAATCAGGTCGGTCGTGGCGCGTAGAAGGCCTAACGAATTGACATTGGCACTATTATCGACGGCAATAAAAGAACCATCTTCACCCAAAACCTCCGAAATAGTGATGAGATTTAACTTCCATCGCAGAACCCAGAAGAGAGGGGAAACAATCGCGCAGTATGTGTCAGAACTCAGAAAACTAACAGAAAACTGTAACTTTACAGCAGATTTGAACACTAGACTACGAGATCAGTTAGTTGTAGGCATTTGCAACGAAGCCTTACAACGTAGGCTATTGGAAATGAGTGATCTAACATTTGAAAAAGCCCTACAAATGGCTGTAGCAGCGGAGGCAGCAGACAACAACATGACGGCAATGAGAGCTCCAGCCAACAATGGAGTTAGCAAAGAGATCAACACCCTTTCATACAAGAAGGGCAAGGATGTCCATCACAACAAGGTACCACAGAAGGGAACGTGCTATCGGTGCGGTTATGATCATCAAGGACAATCATGCAAGTTTGCTAACGAAACTTGTCATTTTTGCAAAAGGGTGGGACACCTTGAGCGAATTTGTTAACCAAAACAGAATCAAGACAAACAGTCAAAGAAAAACAAAAACCAAGTCGGCAAGACTTCCAAACAAAACGCAGGGAAGGGGATTCAAAGTACACATGCAATTGAACTACAACAGTCAGAACAGCTGTACGAAATCAACCAGGTAGGCCAATGTTTTAAGGTAACATCATCTATAGACAAGCCTAGCCTAGCACTAAAATTAAATGGTTGCATGCATTTAATGGAAGTAGACTCTGGATCTGCATGTTCAATAATCAATGACATAATTTTTAACCAGTTATTGTCACAGTCAGTTATGCCTACACCAAGCATTAAACAGACGGGCATAGGACTAAAAACATGGTCACAAGAAATGCTGTCGGTGGTTGGTGAAGCCATAATAGATGTAGTGCATCAAGGGAAAAGTCATAAATTACCACTGGTGGTTGTAAAAGGGCCGGGAAGCAGTCTCATAGGCCGCAACTGGTTTAATGCCCTGGGAATCTCCATCAGTGGCATAAACAAAGTTGACTCACAAAGGCCTAGACCTAAGTGGGAAGAAGAATTCAGCTCCGTGTTCAACGACGAACTAGGCTCCTACACTGGTCCCGAAATCGCTGTACCATTGAAGGAAAATACTACGCCTAAATTCTTACGAGCACTACCAGTACCTTTCCACTGCAAAACAAGGTTAATAAGGAACTGGACAGGTTGACTGAAATCGGGGTTATAGAACCGGTGATCCATTCGGATGGCATCACCGATTGTGGCAGTTTTGAAAAAAGACAAACTTAAGATTTGTTGGATACCGAAGCGTAATCCAG
>JAMZAV010003447.1:0-104053 GCA_024449915.1 Sweltsa coloradensis
TTTCGCGAAACTGGCCAAAGCGGTTAAAGGGCGCCCTCGTTTCTTCCGTTGGCCTGGCTCTCTAATCGCTCGTTCTGACCAGCACTATGGCCAACGGTTAAGGGCGCTCTAAACCTTAGGTCCAATCCAAATAACCCTTTTCCACCCCCCACCTCTGCTTGGTTCTGACCAGGATGTTGAAGAAAGGTTGACGCTCGTCGGTCTTTGGTTACATCTCTGTTTCCCAATGCAAAAGGTCCAGGGTTCAATTCTCGCTAAAGCCAGGTTTTTTTAACTTATGATTTGGACTCAATTCCTCAATTCTTGTACAAAGAATTTGTAAACGGTGATTTTGGGAGGCCGTCCTAGCAACGAGGCACATAATAAATTTAAAGTTGTTCTGAATCGGCCTTGTTGATAATGGCGTTGATCCGCGGGTATTCGCACTGTCCATACCACATACTATGCATACCACATATTTCCTATTAAAAATATCGATCTTTGGTTGGTTTTTATCTTTCATTTCGTCGATTGCGTCGGGGCCTTCAGGAAAAATCGAATTTATTTATTTTTCTTCGTCAGGAAATCGATGTGCTGATCCATATGCCGTTTTAATTATAATTTTATTAATTAAAAATAATTTTCATTTACTAGGACTGATATCCTAAACAGTTGTTTATTTAGAAATATTATTATTTATTTATTGATTTTTTTTTCATTTAACGTCTATCCTATTCAGTTATACAAACTGATTTTCCCAGTTTGTTTTGATTTATATTAAAGCTCCCTTTCTCATTCTGAATCTGCAAACTGGCTCTTGCGGATCCTATGGCAAGAAACAAGTAAAGTCCTGCTATTGGAAATCAGCTACATTGTATGTAGGGGGGTTATAACAACCTAAAACTAGAGGCGAGCTTTGGTAATCGTCGTCGGGGACCTCTTTCTTCTATTTATTGGGAAATGTTCCTATTACTCGACCCATGGCTCGCTCACTTGTCTAACATCAATTTTAGCGTTTTCCTAGTACTAATTTGGGCAAATGTAGTTTTTAATAGTTGTTATAGGTACCTAAAATCGTAATGATATACGCGTTTATGAAGTCCACTATGTTTAATAAGAAGATCAAGTAAGTACTGAGATGCGATGTGTTGCTTATAGTACACTGACCTTCATATCTGATACACAATTAATTCACCGACACGTGCTTAACAACTTAACAAAAAACCACAGCAATAATTCCACCCTCCGTAATTAAAATGAAATAAAATAATTATTAAGTGAGGACCCGCACCTCCACCAACAATGCTATTCTTATGGAGTTTTCACTTTTTCTCGCTCTACCCGGCACCTCTACGGACCCAATAAATAGTTATTGAAAATAAATAATGTAATTGCGTCAAACATGAAATAACCACAGCTACAACTCACGTCGCAATCGACTGCGTGATTAGGTCAACCAGGTCCAAGGTCTACTAATCGCGGAGAGAGGCGGAGATCTAGAAGACCTTTGGCCAGGTCAACAGGCGTAGGAATCTTGAAACTCTCCGTCAACAAGGCGGTGGACGAAACATTGTCGCGCTTTCCATTTTTTTTTAACTTTTCCCTCGGACAAGATTGACGCGTTGGTTCTGTGAACGTGAATTTTGTGTTAAATACTGACAATTTATTGTATAATTACAAGTACAGTGTACTTTAGATATCATATACAAGGATGGAGCAAATGGGGTTTTGGTTTTCTTCACTCGGTTCACATTTTACCTCGTCAACTATTGGCTTTGTAGCATTGGCATTTTCTCTTGTCGCCATTCAGTAAACGTTTATTTTACTTTTGGCCATTTTGTGGAATTTTGAATTCTGTTGTCAAAAAAGACATTATTATTATTATTATTTGATCCACTGTAAAGATAATTTACTCCCCACATTCCAAACCGCCTGGGGCTGGTTCTGCCCAGCACTGGACTGCCCCTCCCGATTTCCCCAGGCTGGAGTGTAGCATTATGATCTAAGGGTTGACGCGCCGTTTTTTTCCCAAAATGAACCTTTAAATAAACTAAGAAATAATATAAATAGCAAACACTATAAATGTCTTAACTTACCTATTACAAGCACCGCGTGACTACCCGGTCGAGTTTCTCAGGGTCGTTTATAATTGACTCCCTCCACAGTCTTTGTAGCACGAGATAAAATAACAAACTGTAAGCTTCAGTTCCTACTTTTGAGAATATGCTTATTTGTAAAGATCAACTCGCCCACTTGCACTTTCATAGAAAAGAAACATCCAATTCGTCTTTCTGAAATTTAATATTAATATTAATATTACATCTTGTCTTGAAACCGTGCACAAAATATACACTCAACACGCAAAGAAAATCACGATATCACAATCTTTCGTTGTAACCAACAAACGATGACAAATACGATGACGACCGTGAGGTGAGAAACAACCCCTTTCCTCCCCCCGGGCCCGTGGCTAGGGCTTTTGAACCCTATATCCCAAATAAGCTAGAGTAGCAAATTGTGAGTTTATCAAAAAAAACTAAAAAATCTAAAAAAATATCCTTTTAACAATAAAACCGGAAAAAATTTCACGTGGCTGTGACTTTCTGACCGTTTTGGGTTTACTTTGGGTGAACGAAGGCGGTGAGTCCAACAAGCCGATGCCAGTGTTGTTTTTGTTTCTGTTAGGAGCTTCACTTCAGGCTTGTGTGTTCATAAGAGCTATGGCATTTAAACGGATTTGAGATCAAATAAATAACTGTGTATTTAAATCAGAAAATCAACAGAGCTCGTGTTCTAAAACATTATAAGTCTCGTCGCACAGAGAATCATTGGACGCGGCTCTGTGAACCAGCCTAGGACCCGGGAGAAGATATCCAGCATCGCTCTGCCCAGGACCGAGGTGTCTACAACCATCTTAGTTGGCGTGTGCGTTTTAAAACGGATAAACACGGTTAGGAAGTTGTAAATCACTATGTCGTGGTTTGGGCACACCATACCATCCCCCTACCCGTGGCTATGTTTTGTATAGCATAGCATTTTCCTCCCCAAACATCACCAGCTAGATTCAACAAAATTTAATTCACATCATACTCGTTACTATTAATTTATTTATTTCCATTTACATCTGGGGCGACGGACCGCGCCCGGCAGACAAGCGATGCGATGCTTAGGCGACACCGAACTCCGGCCCTATATACACCTACCAAGTTGGGGGGTTTCAGCTATCTGCACACGCCGCCCCGAAAGAGTTAAAATCTTGAACTCGGTATATGACCTGGTATGTGGTCCATGACATACCAAAAAAAAAATCAACCCCGATCCGACAACTCGTTCTGTGTTAAAAAAGGCTCTCAACATCGTCAAATTCCTTAAAGCTGGCTGGGTGGGTGGGTGGGGGTGGCGGGGTGGCTGGCTGGCGGGCTGGCGGGCTGGCTAGGAGTTTCCGCGGAGAGTTCTTTAGCCTACAGAGAAAACGTAATCTTAGAATTATGAAACTTGGACCACACTTAGGTGTATTTCGACGCAGGCCTTTTTGCTTTCAAAACCAAAATCGGGTAACAGGCCCCGGGGAAAAACAAAATTTGGATGATAATCAAACGCGTAATTACCAAGGCGTGGTAATTTGTACAAACTTGAAATTGAACATGCTATTAACCATTATAAATATCTTTTCGTCCAAAACACAAGGGGCTAAAATTTGGATGACCATGGGCCCAAAAAAGACAAAAACATATCTGAACTTTAAGAAATGAATCATTCAAAGAAAACGCTACAACCTGAGATGTTTTCAAACGTTGAATACATTTTGATATCTCTCATTCTTTATCACTTTTTAATATGGAAGCAAAATTGGTTAACGGGGACCGGAAAAAAACCAAATTATCAAAAATAGGTAATTCCGTCTCTTATGAATAATACGCTATACCGAGAAAACGGTTCATCTTAGAACTTTTGAAACTTGGGGCCCCACTCAGATGTACCTCATATAACAAAAACCGGGCAAATTTGGGGCCGGGGAAAATCAAAATCAAATCAAAATCAAAAAGCGTAATTACTCAGGCGTAGTAATCGGTACAAGCTTGAAATTAAACTGCTCTTAACCATTATAAATATCAAGTGCTTATGCTATGCCTTGGTCTTGTTGTTAGCGTTTCTGCTTCCAATGCAGAAAGGGGCCCGGGTTCGATTCCCGCTAAAGTCAGAAGTTTTTTTTTAACTTCTGATTTGGACTTAAGTCTATCAGTTCTTGTCTTTTGGAGTTTGTAACGTGACTTTGGAGCCGTCCTAGCAAAATCAAAAAGCTAATTACTCAGGCGTAGTAATTTGTATACAAGCTTGAAATTAAACATGCTCTTAACCATTATAAATATCTAGGGGCTTATGCTAGTCGTTGGTCTTGTTGTTAGCGTATCTGCTTCCAATGCAGAAGGGCCAGGGTTCGATTCCCGCTCAAGTCAGAAGTTTTTTACTTCTGATTTGGGGCTTAAGTTTTATCAGTTCTTGTCTTAGGAGTTTTTTAAACGGTGACTTTGGGCCGTCCTAGCAACGAAGCATATAATAAATTTCAGAGTTGTTCTGGATCGGCCCCTTTTTGATTCTGGCATTGATCCGCGGATGTTCGCACGGTCCATACCACTGATTGATATATTTCCTATTAAAATATCGATCTTTGGTTGTTATCGCTCACTCGTCGATTGCGTCGGGGCCTGCAGGGGTTTGGCTTGGTCACTTTGATTTAAAGTCCCCCACTGAAAATCATTTACATATAACTGAGTGGGTAGACTCGAAATAAAATGTATTTATTTATTTATTTAAGGGTATCTTTGGGGAGCCGTGGGCCCAAAAATGTAAAAAACAACTTTGAACTTAACAAATTTAATCATTCAAGTCCATCATTCACACCTTGATAGCGAAAGAACAACAAAAAGATGTGATATCCCCCCAAAATACAAAAATTTTGTAAAAAAGACGGCAGCCAAGCTCTCCTTCAAAAGTCTTCGCTGTGAATGCTGTGAGAAATAAAGTTGAGCCAAGCTTTTTATTCTTTCTCCCTAGTTTCGCTTTGAAAAAATGTAAGATCATTTCGCCTGTTGACGAGCGCCAAGCCAACGATTTTTTTTGTAAAAAAGTAAAATTTTTTAAACTCGAAATCATAAAAAATGACTGGCCATTGAAATTTGGTTCATGGCCAAGAATTTTTTTATGATTTCGAGTTTAAAAATTTTACTTTTTTACCACAAAATCGTTGCTTGGCGCTCGTCAACAGGCGAAATGACTTACATATTTCAAAGCGAAACTAGGGAGAAGAATAAAAAGCTTGGCTCAACTTCTATATCTCACCGCATTCACAGCCGAAGACTTTTGAAGGAGAGAATTGGCTGCCGTCTTTTTACAAATTTTTGTATTTTGGGGGTATATTACTACTGTTATGCTATTACAATCATCATCACAATTTTCTTTTCTAATATATAAAGGCCCTACACAAAAACAAAAATAATAATCACACACACCATTAACTCATCTCATCAACTTTCAATATTACAGGCGGCGCAATATGACCTAACCGGTCAAAGCGCCCTAGTTTCTCAAGTCGTCGTCGTGTAAAGGTTTTATTGTAACTCACACAATCGTTTCAATATAAAGCTAACACGTACAATATCACGGTCATCGGGGACACCCTCCACCTCTTATTTCCCTTGACGACCTCCACGATGACGATGACTTGGACACCACATACGTTGACAAAGACCTTCCCTGCCTGTGGCTGGTTCTGACCACCATGGGACCTTTCTTTCTTCAATCCCTTTGCTAGGGTTTCTCATTAAGAACTTACCGTATCCGCTTCTTTAAACTTAATAAATCATTCTTTCCCGAATCTCACCATGACAACGTATACGGTAACATAGTCACGAAAAAATATTAAATCAACAAAGAAATACAATTTATTTACTCACAATATCAAATGCAGCGCGATGAGATACCCGGTTTTAGCGCCCTATTGTTTCTCTTGTCGTATTCATTTATACGCCGGGTTTCCATTCGCCTTTTTGCACACTCAATAAACAGACATCATGGCCGAACTTAAAGAACAAGATTTTCCTTCTTTATTCCCACGTCTGGGCCCGGGGTAGAATTGGCCCAGAGCATGGCTCTGCTAATCGTACAAGGCAATTCAAGAGAAAAAGTCCACCTCGCAAACATCAGCTAGTAAAAGAAGTTTATAACTCCCCGAAACTAGAGGCAAGCTCTGGCAATCGTCGTCGGGGACACCTGCCCCTTCCCTTGACGAACTCCCCGACGATGATGACAATGACACAATGAACGATGACAATGGCAATGACGAACGCGACGTCAGAACCCCCTTTCCTCCCCTTACCCATGGCTGGTTCTGACCAGCATGGGCCCCTCCTCCCTCTCCCCCCTAGGTTAGAGAGGTGCATTATGACCTAACGGTTGTCGCGTCCTTAATCAAAATAAACAAAAAAACGCTCACTCGTCGATTGCGTCGGGGCCTACAGGGTTGTCTTGGTCGCTTTGGTTAAATGTCCCCCACTGAAAATCAGTCATATAACTGAGTGGGTGGACTCTTAATACGAATTTATTTATTTAAGAGTAACTGCAATGGCTATCAATAGCAACTATACAACACTTTAAAAATATAAATTATACACAACGGATTGTCGGATCTCAATGAAATAAAGTTGTTTAGTCTCAGATATCGTTATAAAATAATAATATTCTAAAAATCCAATTTTGGCAGGTTGGTTCACCAACTCTGGCCTTAATATTCTTGGCACTCGAGTCATAATGGCGCGATTTTAATAAGAAATGTACCTGAGATTGTAACTAGATGTGTCACAGAGTAAGTCACAGGAAAACTTCGTCCATATTGCAGTATATTTATTGGTTCATCAGCAGAGAGCAAATTAAATAATGTTATTCAAAAGTGAATAAAATAATAAGTACGATTTTGATTTGAAATATTTATTTTGTTGTACCGGTACCCAAATTCATGGCATATCTAGGACCTACATTACAGGTTTTGAATGTTTCATTATTATTTTTTTTAATCAAGACGAGATTAAATAGTTTCACAAAAGTGAGCGAAAAAGAAGACAACAATATGTACTCAAAATCTAGAAAAAAAACATGGATTTACGATTATAAACTTATGCGCACTGCATAAATTCTGATTTGACAGATCGTTGGTTTGATAACGAAGACGATGATGAACACGACGAGAGTACACTGCTTTAATTTCCCCGACCCGAGGCTGGTTCTGACTAGCATGGGACTTTCCACCCACTATGACCCCTAAATATAATATAAACCAAAATATTTTTAAAATGTAATTTTATTATCTAATGTAAAATAATAACGAAATCAATGTACGTATTATGTTGATTACTGCTTGAGCAGTAATCAATGAGTATTAGCTGCAGTAAACTAACGTAATGTTTACGTAGGTGTGACCGATGTTGGGTACAAATAAGTTTTATCCAGTGTAGGGATTGTCCCAAAACATGGTTTGATCTGCTAATCATAAAAGGCGATACACGAGATAGAGTTCATCTGGCAAACATCCCCCGTCTGTGCCCGGGGTAGAATTTGGCCCAGTCCCAAACATCAGCTAGTAGGGGAGCATTTTACTTCCCAAAACTAGAAGTGAGCTCTGCCATTCGTCGTCGGAGACCTCCCCCCCTTTCCTTGACGACCTTTCCAATGACGATCATTACAAGACGAACGATGACAAAGACGATGACGACCTCGACGTGAGAACACCCCCTTCTTCCTCCTACACGTGGGTGGTTCTGATCAGCATTGGGATACGTTCCTCCCCACATCCACAAGGCTAGAGTGGTGCTTCATGACAAGACGGTTGACACGCCCTAGTTTCTCACGTGGTCGTTAAACCTCGCCCGTGTTGGCTCGTCACGACCTTACGGTTGAGTTGCCTATAACATTTAATGAATCCATAATCTATAATTAAAAAATAACTTTCAAAACAAGATTTCATATTCCATAATATTTTGTGACATACAATCATTTAAATATTTTTCTTACACTTACAATATCACAGGCGGCGCCATATAACCTAACCGGTTGAAGCACCTTAGCTTCTCACGTCGTCATGATTTATCGCGAAACTTGTCAGTGGCGAGTAGTATTATATCGCGTATATATAGTCCCTCCTCAGGCCCACCCCTAAAATTTTTCGAAAATTTTTCGATCGGAGATGCTTCTGCTCATCAATACCCATCTTTTGACCAATTTTCGTTGCTCTACCATAAGGGCTTAACCTCCATTTTAATTTTTTTTGTTTTTAAATCACCCCTTACCCCCACCCCGCATGGATTTTTTCTAAAATGTTTTGTATCTGAGGTGCTTCTTCATCTCCATATCTAGCTCTCCGTTAATTTTTGTTTCCTCTCCCTTACAGAAAAATACTACTGAAAACTACTAAAAAAAACTAATGAAAACTTTTGAGTAGTTTTTTTTGGAAAACTACACAAAAGTTTTCAGTACTTAACTACACAAAAGTTTTCAGTAGTTAACTACACAAAAGTTGTCAGTAGTTAACTACACAAAAGGTCAGTAGTTAACTACACAAAAAGTTTTCAGTAGTCAACTAGTACTCAAACAATTGTTAGATAGCAGGCTCATTAGTCATTAGTATTAGTATTAGTAGTTTTAGGGCGTTTTAACAGCTAAGATTATTTGCTCCTCCAAGATAAAACAATTTCTAATACTTCTTTCCAAGGGGAGGAACGTAAGGGATCCAATAAAACAAAAAAATCCTTCCTAACCTTTTTAACTTTTCTATTTTAAACATACAGGACTTTCAACCGAAAAGGAGTTTTATCAAAAATATAAAGAATCAAACGTAGGAGTTAAGTTCTTACGTTTGATGCGGGCGTATCCATTTAAAACAAAATACTACTTGGCCATACCTTTTAACGTTTTCTTTTTTTAAATATAAGACTTTCAAACGAAAAGGAGTTTTATCAAAATCATAAAGAATAGAATGAAAAAAAGACACCTCGAAGGGGATTTTATCCAACGTACCCCTCACACAGAAGTCAAACCTGCTACCATCCTGCCACAACGCACTGTGATCAAAGGTCGCCTTTAAACATAACTAGTGAACTGGTCGAACGTAAGTGCCATTCTTACGTTAGAACATAAACTCTGAATTCTTCCGTTCGAACGTAATAATATACTACGCTAGGTACACTACGTAATATCAACAAAATGCTATTTTTTTTTACAAAATTCAAGACAAGCAATGAGACATGCAGCAGGCCTAAGCCTACCGGCCTATAATAAGCCTTAGTAGGCCTACCTATTCAAATATTAAATCAAATGAAACATAACTTTCCAAATGCCCGTTGTTGTTTTATAATAAACTTGCATTTTATGTTCTAAACGTTATATGAATTTTAATCTGAGGTAGCCCTAGGCCTACTTTATGCCATTAAAAACACTGTTTTAATATTTCTTAAATTTAACTTAGCCTATGTTTTATTATTTGTTTAACGTCTATCCTATTCAGTTATAAAACTGATTTACAAAGGAGGACTACGGAATGAATCCTATGACTGAATGAATTCTACAATGCATGAAGGAGCATCACCCACCAACTAGGCCTACATACACAATGTGTAGGCACTTCTGTATTTGCAACTGATTGGTCATTGGCAAATACATTAATTATAGGCCTATAGGTCCATGCATGTAGCATTTCTAGACAAGATTTAAAGAAACTTTTAATAAACAATCAGCTTTTGCATCTTGTAAAGTAGGTTCTGGCCTACCTGGAACTGGAAGGAAGGTATTCACCGCCGGTTATGATAATCAGATAGTTAAAAGACATAACTTTTGTACCCTAACCCTACATACCAGTATGTAGTTTTAAGGCTAAGTAAGTTGTGAGCCTCCGTAGGCCCTAAGTTACTTGAACGTAAGTCAAACATTTACACGTTCCATCACAAAGCATACGTATTGTACTGTACCATGCGTAGGCTATGTATGTATGTTGGAACTTTTAGTTTTATGGTTTGGGGTCCTTCAACCATTCTTCAACTGTCTTCGAATGGGAAAAGACTAGGTTAGGAGGGTGGGGGGGGGGGGGGGGGGGCAAAGCGTGTATGTTTTACAATATTATTGTTATAATTAATATTATTATTAAAACATACGCGCTTCGCGCCCCCACCTCTCCCACCTAACCTACTTTTACCAGTTGTAGGGCCCCATAAACGGAGTGTATATTCTTACGGCAGGACGTAAGAATTGCTTGAAATTATTCTTACGGCACAACATAATAATTGCTAAAAAATATTCTTACGTTGAGCGGTGGTAGTAGAAGTAGGCCTAAGTCAGCAAAGTTGTTATTGAGGAATTGTAATCACTCTGAATTCTGAACCACATAACCAACAGACTGATTACAATACTAGACACTAGAACGGTAGGTTGTAGGCCTAGGCTAAGTAGGTTCAACTTTAATTTCTTGAGGCTAGCCTAGGTCTAGACTAGACACACAGTAAAAAAATTCACTTCCACCCCACCTTGACAATGAACTTTTGGCTGTAGCCTATTCAACCTGAACAGGAGATAGTTTATATTTTGTATAGGCCTAAGGACTAGGGCCTAGTTAGCTTTAGAATTGCTCCAGGCCCAGGCTCTACACCCCAATTATTCAGATTCTGATTCAGATTTATTCCTCCAGTCTAAAACCTGGGCCTCTAGAGATAGGCCTAGCCTAGTAGGGGGTCAGCCTAGGTTCCCCAGACAACTCACCATTTAGGTAGGCCTAGGCCTAGGTCCCTAGGCTATGATTGTAGTGTCAACAACTGCGCTGTTTAGCTTGGCTTGAGCCACCAGCCGCTAGAATTGTATCAAGTTTCTAGTGACAAATGATTTAGGCCTGAGGCAAAACGTTGGTAGGCCAACAAGAAAAAGGTCCTGCTAGGCCTAGGCCTTTGTGGAGGCCCTATTTAATATAGGCCTAGGCTAGGCCTATAGCCCCCCGTCTGGGCCCGGGGAAAAATTGGCCCAGAGCATGGCTCTGCTAATCGTAGAAGGCGATTCAAGAGAAAAGTCCACCTCGCAAACATCAGCTAGTTTAAAGGGTGGTATTTTACTCCCTGAAACTAGAGGCGAGCTCTGGCAATCGTCGTCAAGAACCTTGTCCCCTTCCTTTGACGACCCCCCCGGCGACGATGACAATGACACAACGAACGATGACAAAGACGATGACGACCGCGACGTGAGAAACCCCCCTTCCTCCCCCTAATCGTGGCTGGTTCTGACCAGCATGGGCACCTCCTCCCCCACCCCCTTAGACTAGAGTGGTGCATTATGACCTAACGGTTGACGCGTCCTTAATCCAATAAACCAAACTAGGCCTATAGCTAGCAATAGTGCAATCCAATTAGGCCTAGGCCTACCTACCCCTGGCCTATTATTGTTTGCATCAAAAGAAGGGTGATATAGGCCTAGGCCTAGGCCTAGCCCTACCCGTCTGAACCTTAGGCTTACATGCTAAACATAAAACCTTTGGCCTATGGTTTATTACGTACCCTTATATAATATATAGACATAGTCAAGTAAAAAGCTTAACGTTTGGACTATTTACATCGAATTTGGTCCTAATCGCCCACAATGTGGCTTCCAACGGACCTAATGCCAAAACACAAACAAACAGCAAACTGACAACTGGTGATAAGTTCAAAATGTTTTTATGTGTGGCCAACATGAAAATCGCAATTTTACCAAATAAGCGTAATGACTGTACTGGAGATTTTAATAGAAAGCTTTAAAAAAAAGTCCTAATTTACTAATCATTGTGTAAATATACAAAATCTCCATAAAGGTAGCTTAGTCCCTAAACTATAATAACTGTCACAAAATGAACTTGAAACACTTGAAACAAGTCCTTGAAGTTGGCAACACTTTTTGCATGCGTATGCGCTATTGGCTAGTCGTTGACCAATTAGGATCTCTCTGTACGACCTGTGGCTAATTCAAATGTAGTAGGCCTGCACTGAAATAACATATTTTATTTGTTTAAGCATACAATTTTATATAACACCATTTTAAATGATAGTTGTATTCAATAAGCAATTTAGGCCAATAGTTTGGGAATACAACAGCAATGTTTTTTCAATATGCATGCATATTCAAAACGAGTATTTTCATAAAAAAAAATTTGTCTTATTTATAATTTAAAGTACCGGTATTTAAAACTCTTCTACTATTTATGTCCTGCTAAAGTTTGGTGTAACTTTTTAGAAACTTAAGATAGTTTTAGATTATTAACTACTGGCCTTCAGTAGTTAACTACTGGCCTCGAGAAGTTAACTACTCAAGCCCAGTAGTTAACTACTGTGCCCTTCAGTAGTTAACTACTGGCATCAGTAGTAAAACTACACGCACTGAGTAGTTTTTTAGTAGTTTTTACTACTAAAAACTACTGAAACTACTTGAACACCAGTAGTTTTTTTCTGTAAGGGATTAGTATAAGTATTATAGTATTGGTAGTTTTAGGGAGCTTTAACAGCTAAGATAATTCGCGCCTCCAAGAGAAAACAATTTCTATAAGTGTGAGTTACCACCATGTAAACTTCTTTCCAAGGGGCAGAACATAAGGGAGCCGCGGGGGGACGCGGGATGGACTGGCCTGTGGTGGTCAGAACCAGCCACAAGCGTAAAGGGAGGGCAGGGGTTCCCCCACGTCGTGGTCGTCTTCGTCTGTGTCATCATCCATCCGTGTCGTCATTGTCGTCACCGTCGGGGAGGTCGTCAACGGGAAGGGAAAAGTTTCCCGACGGCGACCCAGAGCTCGCCATTAGTTACAGGGAGTGAAACTCCTCTACTCACGGGCCAAACCACAAGATGGTTGCGAGTTGGACTTTGACGGCTCCTGGTTTCTCCTCTCGTGGTTTGATGTTTGAGTACTGGAGTATATAGGGGATTGAACTCTCTGAAACCAATGGCGAGCACTGGCTCCAAGTCGTGCAGACTACACGGGTCATGTATGTAATGCTGCTCCGTCAGGTAACCGACTCCAGAAACGCCTGGCCGTCTGGTTGATAGGGTGTCCGAGAGTAACCATAGATGTGCAGTGGACGGTACTCGCAAGAGCCGTCGACGGCTACTTTTTCAACGTAGCTGGGGTGGGGCACAGATGTTCCAAAATTGACATCAAGTTTCGAACTTTGCTCCACCTTTACTGAGCGCTTCAGGCTAAGTGACAAGTGCTCAGTTTTCACAGCAGAGTTATTCGCCATCCGCAAAGTTCTTAAATACATTCAACATTGTCGTTGTAGAGAATACCTTTGGTAGAATTGGCCCAGAGCATGGCTCTGCTAATCGTAAAAGGCGATTCAAGAGATAAAGTCCACCTCGAAAACATCAGCCAGTATGAAGGGTAGTATTAAACATTTTGAAAATAGAGGCGAGCTCTGGCAATCGTCGTCGGGGAACTTGCCCCCTTCCCTTGACGATCCCTAGACGACGATGACAACAATGACAGCACGAACGATGACGACGACAATGACGACCACGACGTAGGAAACCCGTTTCCTCCCCTACTCGTGGCTGGTTCTGACCACTGACAGCATGGGCTCCTCCTCTCCCCCCCCCCCCCCCTCCTAGGTTAGAGTGGGGCCTTATGACCCAACGGTTGACGCGTCCTTAATCTTTAATCCAAATCCAGTCTTCAGATAAAAAGAGTTCACTTCAAGCTATAAAACTCATGTGTTTAAGTCATCATTTGGTACAAGACAATTAATTCTATTTAGATAATCTAATCTCAAGGGGTTCCATCAAAGGGTTTTGCTGGATACCTGGACACTTGGGCATAGGGAAAAGAACACGCTGATTTGGCTGCTGAGGCAGATTCGCTGTGCCGCGACGTTGATTTCAATCAAGTTCCCGTTCCAGATGTCAAGAGTGGATACAAGCAACGATTGTTGGATTTGCGACAAGCAGCATCTTTGGATGTGGTGCAAAATAACGAATTGCGTAGTGTGATGCCCACACTGACTAATAAAATTCGTAATGCTTCGTCTCGACTCTCACGAAGAGAAGAGGTGGTATTGTCCAGAATTTTTCGGATTGGTTCGAATTGGACGAAAGGTTCGTCCCAGATAAAAACATGTGATGCACTTCAACCGTAATTCATAATAAATGTTAGCAGAATGTATCAAATATGTTGTCTTGCTTACGCAATTTCATCTATCCCAACCATACGAAGAACTTTTATCATAATGCAAAATAACAAATTTAATTCCCACGATTCACATTTAATTTATGTATTTATTTTCATGCAGACATTGTTTTTGTTTTGCTATTACTATCATCACCATTTATTTATTTTCTATAATATGTATATATAATTTTTTTACACACACTAAGAAATTAATATAAACATCAAACACACCACAATCTCATTTTATTAACTTTCTATTTCTCAGGCGGCGCAATATTAACCAACCGGGTTGATTAGTCCTAGTTTCTCACGTTCTTTGATGACGTTGGGGAGTAACCCGAAGTTTCCATTGTTACTTGAGGATATTTGGTACAAAAACTTTAGTTAAAAAATCACCGCGCTTGAAATAAATTCCTGTAGTTCACTAAAATTAAGAAATTATGGAGAATTCTCGATTTTGTTATTCAAAACCTATGAACTAATCTTAAAGTAAGAAAATTGGATCTCATATATTAAACCTTTATAAACGTTATTGTTTATTATGATTATGAGGTTCTTAACTGTTTACTTGGAAAAACCTGAAAGCTGAGCGACTGAAGTCGTCTTCCCGCCAGTCTCAGCCATTTTCATTCGTTTATTGTAACATAAACGCGTAAAGGTTGGTTGGCGAATTACTTCTTCATTTTGGCGCCCCAGCCTTGGTTTCTGGATAGTTTTGGCCCAGCCACATGGCATGGCTCTGATAGTCGGAAAATTCGAGGAAAGAGAAAAAACCTATTTCACAAATATCAGCTTGTAATTAAGGAAATATCTAATCAAGAAGCAAGCTCTGGCAGTCGTCGTCTTCCCTTTCCCTTGACGACCTCCCAGCGACGATGATAATGACACAACGAACGATGACAAAGACGATGACGACCGCGACTTAACAAACACCCCTTCCTTCTATTACCCGTGGCTGGTTCTGACCAGCATGAGCCTCTCCTCCTCATTTCTCCTAGGCTAGAGTGGTGCATTATGACTTAACGGTTAAAGCGTCCAATAAACAAAAAAAATGTAAACTAAAAGGATTTAATATGCTAAAAGCTTTTAATTATGTTTTCAGCAATAATCCACCCTGGTTTGCACCAGAGCAGATTATTATATTCGCCCTTTGTCGACTTGATAAAAATTCTACTTGCAATAGTGTATTCAAAATAAACTTTAGAAAAATTCGCCATGAACTTCAAAAGTTTACTTTGGTATTCACTGATTCCTCCAAACTTGACAACAAGGTTGGAAGTGACTTTTTTTGTTCCACCTTAACTAAACGTTTCAGGCTAAGCGACGTGTGCTCACTTTTCACTGCAGAGTTATTCGCCATCCGTGAAGCTCTTAAATACATTCTACGTTGTCGTTGTGGAGAATACCGTTTGTGTTCAGATAGCTTAAGTTCACTTCAAGCTATAAAACACATGTATTCTAGTCATCATTAAGTACAAGACATACAATTCTATTTAGAAAAACTAACCTCTTAGGGATATATAATAGAGTTTTGCTGGATACCTGGACACGTGGGCATAGAGGGGAATGAACACGCTGATAGGGCTGCTAAGGAAGCTTCCCAGCGTCGCGACGTTGATTTCAATCTAGTTCCCGTTCCAGATGTCAAGAGTGGATTCAAGCAAAGATTGTTGGATTTGCGACAAGCATCTTGGGATGTGTTGCAAAATAACAAATTGCGTAGTGTGATGCTTACATTGAATAATAAAATTCGTCCACCTACATCTCAACTCTCACGTAGAGAAGAGGTGGAATTGTCTAGACTTCGTATAGGCCACACACGCCTAACTCACGGATATCTCTTAACAAGAGAAAAGGTTATTCCCATCTGTGACACATGTGATGTACCTTTAACCGTACATCATATGCTAGCAGAATGTACCAAATATGATGCCTTGCGCATGCAATTTGATCCCTTCCAATCATATGAAGAACTTCTATCATATGATTACGGCGACAAACTTTCAAAATTTCTCATCCATAGTAATCTATTTAACAAAATTTAATTCACATCATACACATTTCTTTCTTTTCTTTATTTTCATTCACATACATAACTTTTATTTTGCTATTACTTTCATCATCATCATTTTATTTTGTTATTTATACACTTAGAAAACAATCTTATCATCAAACATACCTGCATTAACTCTTCTCATTTACTTTCATTCACAGGCGGCGCAATATGACCTAACCGGTTGAAGCGCCCTAGCTTCTCACGTCGTCGTCGCGAGCTTGTTCCGTTTTCATTAAGGACTTTTCCAACTCTCCTTGAAGACCTCCCAGAGGACGATGACCATGTGATCACGAACGAGTACGAAGACAATGAGGACCGCGACTTGAGAACCCTTTACTTTCCTCCCTTTACCGTTGCTGGTTCTGACCAGCATGGGCTCCTTCTCTCCATATCCCCTAAGCTAGAGTTGCGCAATGTGACCTTACATTTGACGCGCCTCTCAACTTAATGAATATAATATAAAATCTTATCCTTCTATTACCAAGGCTAGAGTAGCGCAAAAGCCACAAAACAACCAAAAATATAATTTTATTATATAAACAAAATTTCAACGTTTCAAATAACTTCGCTGTCAGAAGAAACATCATATTATTTTCTTCTTAACAAACTAAGAAAAAAATAAAACTAACAAACACAAACAAATTCAGTTAATTTACATAAATACAACATAACAGTCAGGGCAATATAACCTTCCCGGTTGAAGCACCCTAGTTTCTCTTGTCGTTCTCTCTGCTTTAGATAATTATATAGGGACATCATTATATATATAAAGGTAAAGTGAAAGGAAAAGAGACACGATTAAATGCTGAGGAGAAAATAGAGAAACTAAACCTGCCACCGATCAGGTGACCAACAGCACTCTACAACAACTTCAACAACAACAATAGCAACAATCTCTTTCAATACTGTTTAAACATGATCTGCTTGTCGCATTTATCTAACTGTTTGGCGTCGCAATAAACAGCCATCTTGGACATGAAGTACGAATCATTGTCATCCTGTGACAAATGTGGATCGTTGCATTGCATTTGTGTAATTTTATATTAAAAAATTATTTTTCCTACCAACATCAAATAAAATACATCTGTTAGCTATATTGTCAATTATATGCCGTTTTACCATTCACATCCTCATAAATAGTTCTGACAAGCGCGGACTCCTCCCCAAAGCTGGTTCTTACCAGCATGAGCTCCTCCTCTCTTTATCCCCTAGGCTAGAGTAGCACATTATTAATTAACAGTTAACGCGCCCTTAAACCAAATCAACAAACAAACCTGAAACAAAATACTTGCGACTCAGTATGACCTCATGTTTAGAGTGCTCTTGAATCTTTCATGTTATTATTGTTCATGACTTCTGCGTCGTCTGCAGCTGCTTATAGGTGTGACCGACGTTGGGTATAACTCAGTTCGATCCTGTGAGGTATTATTCACATGACATTCCCCCAAACATATTGGCATTGCATGTGTACTGTAGTTCATTGCAATGCTGATCAAAGCGTAGGCGATCTCGTAGACGGTGCAGGTTACAACTTCCCCCCCCCCTGACGACCTCCCTGGCGACGACACATTAACATAAGAACGATGACAAAGACGATGACGACCACTCACTGAGTACCCGCTCTTTCCTTCTCCTACCCCTGGCTGGTTCTGACCAGCCAGGAGACATTCCTCCCCATCCCCTAGCTTAGAGTGGCGCATTATGACTTAACGTAAACGCTCCTCAAACTGCTCGACACTCTTTACCTCTCTTATCTTGATCCTCTAGGATAAAACAAGTCATTATGGTACTATCCATGATGACGCGATCTCATAATAGCAGAATGTTCCATATATACGATACCTTGTTCACGCAATTTAATCTCTCTCAATCATATGAAGAACTTCCATCATATCATAACAGCGACAAAATTTCTAAATTTATCATTTAAAATAAATTATTTACCAAGATTTTATTAACATCAAACACATGTCCTTTATTTATTTATTTTCATTTACGTAAATAATAATTATTTTCTTATTTCTATTATCACCATCATTTTCTTTTTTTTATATAAACTAACAAAACAATATAATCATCAAACACACCATAAACTCATTTAATTAACTTTCGATATCACAGGCAGCGCATATGACCTAACCGGTTGAAGCGCCCTTGTTTCTCACGTTTATCTATAGTTGGTTGACGTTAGTTTAATTAAGAGTCAACCCGGGATTTTGGCCAGTAGGCCTAAGTTGGTGATAATGGAGCTTGAAAGAGGCACTGGAGGTGGGATTTCGCAAATGTCACTCAGAATATTCGAAAATAGCCGGCCAATAGACGGCCGTAGTTGCAATGTACGTCTGTGGCTGCACGATGTACTGCAGAAGCTCCGCGATACGGTGCGGCACCGTGAGTCCGGTCTACGGTCCGCGAGGCGCGAAGCACTATTATTTCACATCGTTCGCAGTCTCGCTCCGTGGACGAGTTACAAACAGAGGGTGCTAGATCTAGGGTGATTGAGTAAATTTTATGATCAGGAAATTCCAAATTGGTTATTAATGTATGTGATGAATGAAAAAAAGTGTATAAATCTTACCGACTGAAAACTGTGGAATCGAAAAAACGCCCGTAAGAAGTATATGTATATTCGAAACGCTGATTTAAGCCCACAAGACATACTTGAGGCATGATTGTTACATATTTTAATCTACTTATTATTACAATTTATTATGCGTGGGTACGTGTAACGTGCCGTTTATTGCGCTATAGCTACGTACATAAGTATACCATAATATTAATATGGTTGTGAATACATTTAATCAGGATGATATTTAGCTAGCTGTGCAAAGCCACCTCCTGATGCAACCATGCACTGATCCATTGATGACTGGTATATAAGAATGGGAATTTGAAATGGTTTTCTGAAGAAAGTGCTGTTTTTATTATTCATTTAACATTTGAATATTCAATACGATTGAAACTCGTCACATGTTCTTCTATCAAGTCCGTATCCATAAAGTACAGTATGTATAGTGTGCAACAATAGTACCTATCATTGAGTTTTATGCTTCCGATTTTTTTCTGACTGCATTGAACGGAAAGATGAAAAAAGTCAACTATTCTCCGGCCTTTTGATTATGACATTTGGTCTGTAGGTGGCGGCCTAAAAAAACATAAATATTTAATATCGTACAAACTATTTCCATGATATACCTATACATTAAATTCATTCAAATATATTTCTTCAAAACCTATACCCAATAGCTGTACCCAATGACATCCAATGAAATGCACGTATGCTACAACGACGGCAAGGCACGTATGTTAATTAATGAAGTGAAAAAATAATTGTGAAAGGAAAGGAACACCAATGTAATGTGTGTTGAAATTATGAAACGGTAATGAATTTCTTTCGAAGTATATTTTTATGTTTGCTTACTTGCGTTATTATATTATTATTTCTCGGGACATTTGAAATAACCCTTTTCACATTATTTTCTCTATTAAAGAATGCATAAATAAATTTTAAAGCAACACCATTTCTCGCTAAGTCAAATACGTAACGAAGTACATCATTGATACAGAATGAACATTGCTGCCTTCATGTGTTTGTGTCAATATTATTATTAATTGCCTTTTATAATCACATGTTAACAAAAATTATGATATTTTGATCAGTATATAACCCATTGTGTAAATGTTGAAGTACAACTTCAATTCAGCTTTCGATTTCGATTCCCGGGTGTGACCGTTTTGGCTGTAATGAGCCAATGAGTGCATGAGAGCTCGAACCAAGTCCATTTGGATTATAGAAAACACTGTATTATTACTACATGGAATCAACGCTCTGGCATTATTCCCTTCGGCCTTGCATTGACGTACTTTAAAACATCCTGGGAAGGTCGGTAGAAGTGCGTAAAAGTTGTATATAAAATTATACTTATTAAAGTGTTGAATGACTCATCGCCGGGCATTGGCAATGTGTTTTTGGGATCACTCGAGGCGGCAGCCGGCAGGCGCAAATGCATATTACACGAAAAACACGCCTCTCTGTTGTGTCCGTTTGGAACAAAATTTTCCAGACCACAAATATTTCGACATGTCCTCCAGCATCTCTGACATAGCATTTGTCGAACCCTGCATGGCTTGCTTTGACCGAATAACCGTTAGAGGTAGCTCATGCATAACGCATGAGACTCTGATTTGGAAGGAAACGGTTGAATCCCGTCACCAGCAATCCTAGCTGAAAGTTTCATCCGGGAATTCTTGAGCCCTTAGGCGAATGCCGGGATGCAAGCCTATATTAGTTTTTATTTCTAGTGCAGTGCGTACAATGTTTTCACTCATATTCAATTAAAAAATTCTGTAATTAGCAAAATACATACTAAATAGGTACGTCGTCTCTATAATGCTAATTTGGTTGGAATCCGCCCGGAGAGTGAAAATCCTGAGATCTATAATATACCTTGTGGAGACAATTTTTAATTTCTGTTTCATGATAACCCACCAATGCACTTCTCAGGGCTAAACAAAATTATACAAACATGTCAATCGTGTGGATGTGTGCGTGTGTCAATACAATGGATCTACTGAAACACGCGCCATCGAAATAATGGATGGTCATGTAGAATCGAACACAAAATAATTCCAAAACTGAGCCCTACTCATATTTTAAATATGCATATTACAACAAACTACAATCACTGCGTGAAATGGTCCCCCTATCTCGAGCGGAAAATTTATAAGTTATGTTTTATTTTATTAAATCCACACAAATATTAAGTTCCATTAAAAAAGTAAATACGGCCTAATACAAAAATACTAATAGTAGATGGTATAATACATTACCGTTAGACTACGTTTTAGCATTGTTTTCCAACGAAAATAATATATCGACTCTAATACATTATATTTACGAGTATATATATATATAATTTAAAAAGTGACTACACCGGGGTTTGAACCCGGGACCTTAGCTGTCCGGGCTATGCTCTTACCAGCTGAGCTATGCAGCCACCAATTTAAAACTGTCTAATTCTTGGTCTATTTTGTACATTACATGTACGGACAGCTAAGTTCCCGGGTTCAAACCCTGGTGTAGTCACTTTTTTAATTTTTGTCTAAAGTACTAACATAACAGAGTCAAAGTCGCCTATACTTATAAAGCCAAGGTTAAACATCGTATATCCCAACTCTAGGGTTATAGAGATGGTTTGTATTCTCTAGTTTTTTTCAGTGCTGCTCTACAAATGTACAAAACAGACCAAGAATTAGACAGATTTAAATTGGTGGCTGCATAGCTCAGTTGGTAAGACAAGCCCGGACAGCTAAGGTCCCGGCCCGGTTCAAAACCCCGGTGTAGTCACATTTAATTTCTGTCTAAAGTACTAACATAACAGCGTCATAGTCGCCTACTATAAAGCCAAGGTTAAACATATATAAATAAAACCATCGACCCAAGTCAAATATTATTACACACACAACACGAAATGTCTTACATTTACCGTATTCTATAATAAACACGCATGTGACCAATTGTTTTTTCAACATTAACCCTACACACCTGTAACACCACACACTTCTTATAGCTTATTTTTCATTGGAGATCACACACTTTCTAAGTATGATAACTAGCACAGAGTCACGAAAATAATTGAATGAACATAAACCAGATTTGCCTATATCTTCGATATGACAGAATTGCGTCGGTTTTCAGGTCACTGCATGTTACGAAACGAAATGAACGTCTAGCTGGGGTCCGCTTGACACTGGTAATTTACGACTCGGTGGCTGTCATCGGTCTACAGTTGTGCAATGTTGCACACAAATAATAGCAGTATGCGATTGATGCGTAATTTTATTTGATAAATCTTCAAATATAAGTAGTATAATAGGCAGGTAACTTATCCAGATAAAATGAGGAATACGATTTTAATTTCCCTTTATATTTTTGGAACACAGATTGATTTTTTAAATTCTTTTCGGGATAACTCGTTAATTCCTGTTTCCTTCCAGAAGAGTAAGAGTTAGAGGAGAGTTAGAGAACAGTTAAAATATTTACTTTTCATAACATCGTGGGTGCAAGTGAAACAAAGGCAAATTCACATCAGAGCGCTTGCTTTTGCTTGTGTCCAGATATTTTTTATAGTTGGCGACTATGACGCTGTTATGATGGTAGTCTTATCATAGAACAATTAAAAAAAGGTGCCTCCACCGAGGATTGAACCCGAACCTCTGATGTCTGGGCAGATGCTCTCACCCTTTTTATTATTAATTTCTTAACTTCAAATAAAAAAGGTCCCGTGCCGTGGTTGAAATAAAAAATATAATTTCATCTACCAAAATTAATATTCAAGCAATGGCCAACAAAAAGCCACTTTGTTACGACTTATCTCATTTTAATTTGACAGCGTGGTTCAATCCCCGGTGGTAACACTGTTTTAAAACCATTATAATATATACAATGTTAATTGAAATTGCCAAATAAAGTCGAATAAAATACTGTATTTATATTATGTTATTATCATCCTGGAAGTGGTTTTCCGCGTGCTTCAACCCATTTTTGTCTCCTATTAGAGATGGAAAATGTTCGTACCCAAACAAATGGACTTGTTGCCATGAACCCTCCTCCTCCCCCCACCCCACCCCCACTTCCACCACAACTTCATATTGTACAGCACACGCGTTCAATGGGCGATACACGAAAAATTATCTTACTTCAATTCACGTGCAGGAAAACTTGAAAGACGCATGCATAAATGTAATAACGCACCGTGGCTGGATGTATTAATAATTGTTTCATTCTGTTGTGTTGTGAAAATAATAAACAAAATTGTCACGACTGGGGATCGAACTCAAAACATACTGGTCCCTGCACATATAATAAATTGATATTTGGGATGTTCCGGTATCAAACAATTGTCTGTAAGAGTGCAATAAACATTGACGCCAAGCATAGCATTCTATAGCGCAGATCTATGCATACTGATTCAAATGGTGTCCTGCAGTAGTTCACGAGCAAAGTCATGCAGCCAATCAGAACAAGTTATTAACAAAATTTTATGACCTGTCACTCAAAGTGGTGAAAAAGCTTCGTATCGCTAGGTTGCGCCACATGCTGGAGTCAAAAAAGCCTAAAATAGCGCCGAAAAAATGCTTTCGTACTTCCATGTACAGCGGACACCCCTTGTTCAAAATTCTCAGATTTTTAGGAATGCTAGTTATAGGTGTCTATTTACACGTGTGTTGCGTACTTTTTGCAAAAAGTGCTTGGTTACGCCTAAAAAAATCGCGAAAAACAGGTAATGTTAAAATATTCCCAAAAGTTAACAAATTTATTTAAAAAACAAGGACAATTTTGGAAAAAGTACACAACACACGTTCATTGGACGTCTTTACTGAGTAGAATAAAAAAAAATTATAAAGATATCTCAATTGTGTCGTTAGATACGATGGAAGTACGAAACCACTGCAACACACCGAAATAATACAGGGTCCAGTAGAGCCTTAATAAAACTGTTCTTGTACCGTAGAGGGGAGAATATCCCTTTAGAACTTCAATAGAAGACTGTAAAAACGATCACAGTCATGTTAGTTGTTCCAAGACTTTGCAGTTTTTTTATTGTTTGAATGCACACAGACATCAACACTAGTGGGGAGCAGGAATATCGGACCCTGTCTGGTATTTGGGGCCAACCGATAATACATTAACAAAGGTACCCGATATTCGGGTAACAGAACCTAATATTAATTAGTAGTTAGTTGAGTCGCCTTCACAGGAATTAATACAGTTTTGGTGGAGGTGCCGGTCCAGACAGTTTCTTTGTGACTTGAATTCAATAGATATAAACTTACCATATCACAGGCGGCGCACTATAACCTATCCGGTTGAAGCGCCCTTGTGTCTCACGTTATCGTATCATTGAGGTACATAATAATAAGTTAGCAGAATATACCAAATATGTATGCCTTGCACATGGAATCTCTCCCAAACATTGAAGAACTTCAATTATATAATATTGACAACAAAATATATCAATTTATTTTTCTTATTTACGTCAAAACACATTTATTTTATTTTTTATTTTCTTTCAGTCAAAAAATTAATTTTTATTTTTATATATTCTATCATCACCATCATTTCCTTTACTTTTATAAACAAAACAAAACAAAACAAAAAAAAATCGAACAAAAACGAACACCAATGTAATCAAAAACAAAAAAAACAAAAAACAATATAATTATCAAACGCACTATAGGTCTACACTCAATTTAGTTAATTTTAACATCAAACGCAGTGCTTTATGACCTAACCGGATGAAGCGCCCTAGTTTCTCACGTCGTCGTTTGTTTTGAACACCCTCATGGGACTATAAAAGTGAAAAGATATTCTAAATGTTCTACTTTAACACACAAATGCTCTTTTTAAAAAATGTGATAATTTTTCCTTTATGAAATCATTTAAATTTTCCGCACTTTTACATAAAATCCAACCCATAATATAGGACAGAAACAACAGGCTATCCACAGAAAGAGCATGTCTCTGCTAATCGTAACAGGCGATTCAAGAAAAGACTTCCATCTCGCAAACTAGAAACTAGAGGCTAGCTCTGGTGTTAGTTGTCGGGCTCCTGTCGCCCTTTCTTCGACAACTATCCCGAAGACGACGACGTCCATGACTACAGTGACGTATGAACCCTTCTTTACCTCCCCCTACCCGTGGGTATTTCTAAACCTATGGGATATCCGTTCCCACATTCCCCAGGCCAGAGTAGCGCATTATTACCGTACGGTTGCCCCGCCCTTACTCCAATTAAGTTAACGTTTAAAACAGACCTATAATAATCGTCTAGCTTAATACCGTCTGGGCCCGGGCTAGAATTGACACAGAGCATGGCTCTAATCGTAAAAGTTGATTCCACAAATATAGGCCCTCTGTAAAAAATTTAGCAAGTGTGTTGTTCCGAAACTAGAGGCGAGCTTTGGCAATCATCTTCGGGGACCTCTCCCCATTCCCTTGATGACCTCCAATCGACGAAGACCGTGACAACACGAACGGACGAAGACAATCACAACGTATAAGAAACCCCGTTTATTCCCCTTACCAGTGACTGGTTTTGTCCGGCATGGGACGTTCCCGTCACAATCTCTTTGCTAGGATGGTTATGTATGACCTGACGGTTGACGGGCCCTTAATCAGCTTTAAAAGGCTATTGTACCACCTCCGGCCGATAATTTGAAAGTCGAAGAAACATGTCTGAAAAGTTTGCTGAATGAAAGAATGCCTTTAAAATAACAGAAAAAAAAATTGTGAATTTTTTTGGGCGGGACATAACCTCACTTTTGGAAATTATATATAGATTTTTGGACAAAAGTGTAATATACAAGACTAGTTCAAAATTGAATTTTGAGAATCGGTTTTTCTGGACATAGTTTCTAAACACCTTTAGCTATAACTTGACTTTAGCTAACTAGTTTTCTGAAAATAACAGTTGGTGTACGATTTTTTTTTGTCAAACGGTACATATATAAGTTTTGTACCGTTTGACAAAAAAAAATCGTACACCAACTGTTATTTTTCAGAAACTATTTAAGCTATAGTCAAGTTAAGCTAAAGGTGTTTAGAAACTATGTCCAGAAAACCAATTCTCAAAATTTAATTTTGAACTAGTCTTGTATATTACACTTTTGTCCAAAAATCTAAATATATTTTCCAAAAGTGAGGCTATGTCACGCCCAAAAAAATTCCCCAATTTTTTTCTGTTATTTTAAAGGCCTTCTTTCATTCGGCAAACTTTTCAGACATGTTTTTTTCGACTTTCAAATTATCGGCCAGAGGTGGTACAATAGCCTTAACCAAATAAAAAAACAAATTAAAAGAAAAAAAATTTAAGCGTTTACATTTTACAGCTTTAATATCGCCAAACAAGTCTTGAATTTTTTCCCCCGATTTTTTTTTCATTCAAAGTGGATAAAACTTACTAAAAAATCACATTTTTGCACTAGCATTTGATTTTAATTTTAAAAATGGTTTCAAGAGTAAATGATTATATTGGACAAAATTATTTATGACTTTATTATTGAAATATTTTTATGACATCCTACTCTAATACTATTGTCAATCATCGGACGTGATGGTCCTTGGAATCTAAATTGTATAGAAACGTGAGAAACCCCCCTTCCTCCCCTTACCCGTGGCTGGTTCTGAACAGCATGGCCCCTCCTCCCCCACCCCCCTTAGCCTAGAGTGGTGCATTATGACCTAACGGTTGACGCGTCCTTAATCCAAATAAACCAAAAAGCTGACATAAAAAAGAACTTCGCTCTCGAAGAGAACAATGTGTCCAACTCGCAAGTAAATGTACTATAGCAGAATGTATACAATATGACGCCTTACGCACGCAATTTGATCGCTATTCTCCCCCAATGAAGAGCTCCTAATAAACGAATTCATTAACACAGGAGGCGCAATATGACCTCACGGTTGACGCGCCCTTAAATCTAATAAACGAAAAAACCTATCATATGATAACGGCGACAAACTATCAAAAATTTCACACACATTTCATTTATTAATTTTATTTCCATTCAATAAATAATAATTGTTTTGCTATTACTATCATCACCATAATTTTCTTTTCTTATAATGCATACACTTGTAAAACAAATTTAATCATCAAACACACCATAAACTCATTTCATTAACTTTCAATATCACAGCCGACGCTATCTGACCTGACCGGTTGAGACGCCCTAGTTTCTCACATCGTTGTCAGTAAGCCACTTTAGCCGGTACTCCAAACTGTCGTCGACTGATTCACAGATTTTTTGGGTTTCCCCCCGTCTGGGCCATAGAATTGTCCCAGAGTATGGCTCTGCAAATCGAACAAGGCGATTCAAGAGAAAAAGTCCATCTCGCAAACATCAGCTAGTAAGAACGGTAGAATATTCTCCACGAAACTAGAGGCGAGCTCTGGTAATTGTCGTAGGGTACACCTTTCCCCTCCCCTTGATGACCTTCCTGACGACGAAGACGAAAAGGTACCACGAACGATGACAAAGTCTATAACGACCGCGACGTGAGAGCTCCTAGTTTTCTCATTTCCCCCATTCTTAATTATTCCCTTATTTCCCGAGACTAGAGTTGTGCATTATGGCTTCACGGTTGAAGCGGACTTAAGCCAAATAAATTAATAAAAAAACTTTGACCTCCCCGACAAGGACGCTGAATTCTATTTGGCAGTTCAAACCAATCGAATATGAAACGATGAAAATAAATGCACTGTTTTTTTTGGGGGGAGTCTGAAAGCAAGTATAATATGGACTATGTCAGCTGGCTACTTTCAATGATTTAGAAATAAACCTACAGTTTTGAAGATGAGGAAACGTAGAACCTTAGAACCTTAGCTATCCTATATAGTGACATTTTGTGCCAAACACATTGTGTAATAACTAATAAGTGTAGACGATGACAAATACGTGATTTACTCCTATCCGCCTATCGTAGCCATGTTAAAATTGCTTTCGTAGCCCGCCAGTTGCCCAAAGCCAGTAGATACTGCGCCGCCAAAGCCTTCCTGAAACTCTTGTATTTGGTTAGGTAAAAACTGGCTTTGGGAATCTTAAAACCCTTTCATTCGACAAGGAGGTGAGGAAACATTGTTAAAACATTATGCCTTCAAATGTTTTCATTTCTTTCTTGGACGAGAAAGACGTGTTAGGGTTGGTCTTTTAAACGAAGCTTTGCACGGGGATTGTTATAAATACTGACTATTTATTGGTAACATAATAAAAACAGTGTACATTGATATCTTCCCGGCAAGAATGAAGCATACAGATGTTCGATTTTTCACTTGGTTCGAGGATAAAACTTGTAAAAAAATTATTTAAACCATGGTTTTGTGGCATAAGCATTCTCGGTTGGACATCCAGTATGGTTTGTTGCTGTCCCAAGTTTTAAGCGTCGCACTGCCGTTCTGTGGACATAACGCTGTTTTGATTCGACGATGACGACCACGACGTGAGAAACTCCCATTTCTTCCCCTTCCCTTTTGGGGCTGGTTCTGACCAACAGGGGCCTCTCTCTCCCGTCTCCCGTCTGGGCCCGGGTAGATGGCCCAGAGAAATGGCTCTGCTAGTCGTAAAAGGCGATTCAAGAAAATAGTCCACCTTGCAAACATCAGCTAGTAAGCTAGGGGTGTATATTACTCCCGAAACTAGAGGCGAGCTCTGGCAATCATCGTCGGGACCTGCCCCCTTCCCTTGACGACCCTCGACGACGATGACGACAATAACACCACGAATGATGACAAAGACAATGACGACCGCGACGTGAGAAACAACCCTTCCTCAACCCCCCTTTTCCCTCACCCCACCCGTCTGCACCCGGGGTAGAATTGGCCCAGAGCATGGCTGTGCTGATCGTAAAGGGCGATTCAAGAGAAATAGTCCACCTCGCAAACATCAGATAGTAAAAGCGGAGTATACCCTGGACCTAAAGGGACTCTGGCAATCGTCGTGGGGGCCCTTGCCCCATCCCTTGACGACCCCCGGCGACGATGATAAAACACAACGAACGATGACAAAGACGATGACGACCGAGACGTGAGAAACCCCCTTTCCCCCCTTACCCGTGCTGGTTCTGACCAGCATGGGCCCCTCCTCCCCCACCCCCCTACAGCTAGAGTGGTTCATTATGACCTAACGGTTGACGCGTCCTTAACCCAAAAATAAACCAAAAAAAAGAGCCCTCCCCCCCCTTTCCCACCCCCTAAGGTTAGAGTGGTGCATTATGACCTAACGGTTGACGCGTCCTTAATCCAAATAAAAAAAGAAAAACTTAACCGTGACCACTGACTTATAAAATTCTTCCTCCAACGTCTCGACTCTCACTAAGGGTTGTGTTCCGCAAAGACGACCAGAACGACCAGTATGCGACCAATGAAATTTAAGTAAAAACAATTTGCACCAATGATAGATTGCAGATTTGCAAGGAACGTAGCGATGCGTAGTTGTTTTGACTGTTGTGGTGAGATCCCAAAAAGCCAGAGTTTTTTTCCCCCCTGGGTCCGGGGTTTAGAATTGGCCCAGAAACATGGCATGCTAATCGTAAAAAGGGGATTCAAGAGTAAAAGTCCAAATCGCAAACATTTAGCTAGAAAAAGCGAGTATCTTACTCCCGAAAACTAAGGAGCCCTGCAATCGTCGTCGGGACATTCCTTTCCCCTTTACGACCCCCGCGACGTGACAATGGACACCAACCCAACGATGACAAAGACATGACGACCGCGAGTGGAAACCCCTTCCTCCCATTCCCCTGGCTGGGTTTTGACCGCATGGCCCCGCCCCCCCCCCCCCTAGGGCTAGAGTGGTCCCTATGACCTAAAAGGTTTGACGGGGTCTTAACCAAATAAAAAAAAAAAAAAAAAAAAGGTTTTATTCCGGCTGTGGGTAGGTCTTTTAGGAAAGCGCCGTTATTTCAAAATTTTATCATTGAAATCATAGAATTATTTCACTACCCAGAATGTTTTCCTGTAATTACATGAATACACAATTTAAAAAATCATTCATTCATTCAAAAAATTCATTTATTTAGTTAAATGATTGATTTAGTAATATTTTAACGAGATATCACAAATTTTTTTAAAAAAAAAACACGCCTGTAGAAGATACGCACCATTCCGTAGCCCCAAACATCCCCAACAATCAGACGTTGAGGTGAAAAAATGAAATAAACAATCCCAGTCGAGCCCAGAATGGTCGACCGGGCGCCTTTACGGACACAACCATAGAGAAGAGTTGGTATTGTCCAGAATTCGAATAGGCCACACACGTCTTACTCACGGATATCTCTTAACAAGAGAAAAGGGTATTCCCATGTGACACGTGTGATGTACCTTTCACAGTACATCATATGCTAGCAGAATGTACCAAATATGATGCCTTGCGCACGCAATTTGATCTCTCCCAATCATAGAAAGAACTTCTATCATATGAAAACGGCGACAAACTTTCTAAATTTCTCATTCAAAGTAATCTATGAAACAAAATTTAATTCACATCATTCACATTTATTTTTATTTATTCATTTCAATTCCAATAAATAACCTTTTGTTGTGCTATTGCTATCATCTTCATAATTTCCTTTTCATAAAAAAACACTAAGACAATATAATCATAAAACACACAATTAACTTTTCTCATCAACTTTCACTTCACAGGCGGCGCAATATAACCTAACCGGTTGAAGCGATTTAGTTTCTCACGCCATAGTCAAGTCCATAAATCTGGAGACCCTTATCCTTTCCACTTTTCTTTTGGGCACGGTGTAGAATTTGGTCCCATGCATGGCTCTGCTAATCGTAAAAGGCGATTCAAGAGAAAAAGTCCACCTCGCAAACATCAGCTAGTAAGAGCGGAGTATCTTCCTCCCCAAACTAGAGGCGAGCTCTGGCAATCGTCGTCGGGGACCTTGCCTCTTTCCCTTGACGACCCCCCGGCGACGATGACAATGACACAACGAACGATGACAAAGACGATGACGACCGTGACGTGAGAAACCCCCCTTCCTCCCCTTACCCGTGGCTGGTTTTGACCAGCATGGGCTCCTCCTCCCCACCCCCCTTAGGCTAGAGTGGTGCATTATGACCTAACGGTTGACGCGCTTTAATCAAATAACAAATAAAAAAAAATAGATAGATTTGCCAATGAACATCAAACAAATTCTACTTTGGTATTTAAGAGTGCAAAAATTGCAACAAGGTTAGAAGTGACTTATTTTGCTTCACCTTAATGAGCGTTCAGGTAAAATACGTGGTTGAGTTTTCACGGCAGAGTTATTAGCTTCCGCCAAGCTTAAATATATTACATTGGACCGTTGTGTGAGAATACCTTTTATGTTCAGATAGCTGAGATCACATTTAAACTCATGTATTCATGTCACATTTAGTACAAGATCTCCAATTCTATTTACGAAAACATAAACTCTAAATTACTATAATAGATTATTGCTGGAACCTGGACACGTGGGCATGGACGGAAATGAAACGTTTAATCGGGCTGCTGAGGATACTTCCCTAGCGTTTGCACGTTGATTTCAATTTGTTTCCCGTCTAGATGTCAAGAGTGGATTCAAGCAGAGATTTTGATTTGCGACAAGCATCTTGGGATGTGGTGCAAAATAACAAATTGCTTAGTGTGACGCCTACACTAAATGATAAAATTCGTCCTCCTACGTCTCGACTCTCACGTAGAGAAGAGGTGGTATTGTCCAGAATACGAATAGGTCACACGTCAACTCACGGATATAAAATATAAAAAGTTTTTTCCAGATGTGACACATGTGATGTTCCTTTAACCGCACATCATATGCTTGCAGAATTTAATAAATATGAAGCTTTGCGCACGCAATTTGATTTCTTCTTAACATATAAATAACTTCTATCACATGATAACGGCGACAAACTTTCAAAATTTCTCATCCAAAGTAATTTATTTAACAAAATTTAATTCACATCAGACAAATTTTTTAACGTATTTTTTTTCATTCATATAAATAACATTTGTTTTGCTATTACGATCATCATAATCATAATTTTATTATGTTACATCTGAAAACAATCTAATCATCAAACACACCATAAACTCATCTCTTCAGATTTCACTATCACAGAAGGCGCAATTTGACCTAACAGGTTGTAGCGCCCTAGTTTCTCAGGTTGTCGTAACCTGAATTGTTGATTGCTCGTGATAAGTCTCGTCGCACTGAGAATCACTGGACGTGGCTCTGTGAACCAGCCTAGGACCCGGGAGAAGATATCCAGCATCGCTCTGCCCAGCAACCGAGGTGTCTACAACCATCTTAGTTGGCGTGTGCGTCTTACACACCAGAAATGACTCAGATTGGGAAGTGCAACTCGTGACTTTGTCGTGGTTTGAGCACAACGTACCCTCCCCCTACTCGAGGTTTCTTCTGAACTACATCGTATTTTCCTCCCTAAACATTTTCTAGTATATACTAGAGAAATATAGAGGCGAGCTCTGGCAATCGTCGTCGGGGACCTTGCCCCCTTCCCTTGACGACCCCTCGACGACGATAGACATGACACCACGAACGATGACAAAAGAAAAATGACGACCGCGACGTGAGAACCCCTTTCCTTTTCTTACCGTGGCTGGTTCTGACCAGCATGGGCCCCTCCTCCCCCCCCCTTCCATAGGTTAGAGTGGTGCATTATGACCTAACGACTGACGCGTCCTTAATCCAAATAAACAAAACAAAAAAACACCATTTCTCATCTTACTCTCGTGGCTGGTTTCGACCTGGTGGGTGAGACTCGACTGGACTCGACTTCCACGTGGTTTTGAATTATCTGATTCCGTCCATAAAGAAACATTTCCGACATTTGGTAGACTCGAGTTTCGTTTCCGATTTTCGGAATCATTCCGTGACTTGCGGCTGTGGCAAGGATTTAACCATTGTTAAGCCAATGGGAAAGCTTCTTTATAAAATTTTAAGTGTCCACCGCCATGCTTTATGTAAAAGAAAACCAGCAAGCTGGCATATTTATAAGGCAGTGAGTTTCTGTGCAGCCGTGTTTTGTCTTTTATCTTGTGAACGCCAAACAACGTCAACTTTGAGGTATGATTGTTAATTATTACTTTATAACTAAATAATAATGAAAACAAAATATTATGCAACAATAAACAATTTATAACTTTTCAAATTAGTGTACTGTGGACCAACAAATCAAGGAATATCCCGGGATTTTAAACAAAATATGATGCTTTTGTTATCGAAATAAAAATGGAGGATTCGTGTTTACAAATTTTCAACCGTCGGAAGTGTTTCCGACAGCTAAAAAAGCAGACGGAATCGAAAGATTCGTAGAGTCTACCGATTGTCGGAATAGGGCACGGAAAAACAACCAAACCACGCGGATTTGGCGTCGAGTCTCACCCCCCAGCATTGGATCTCCCTCCTGCATCCCCTAGGCTAGGGTAGCAACATATTAGCCCAACGGTTGACGTGCACTTAATCCAAATAAAAAAAAATTATACTCCCTCACCCCTAACAGAACGGAAATCACTACCTCACAAAACCCCCAGGCTAAAGAGGAAAATTATGACCTAACTTTTCCGCCCCTTTATAAAAAAAACCCAAAAATCCAAATTTCGGTACCTAAACTTAAAATAAAGGGAGTATTTTTCTTCCCAAAACTAAAGGCAAACTTTGGCATTCATCGACTGGGACACCCCCACTCTCCTTGACGACCTCCTGGACGACGACGACGACGACGACGACGACGTGAGAATCCCCCATTTCCTCCCCTTAACCGTGACTGGTTCTGACCAGCATAAAATTTAAACCCTCATCTCTCTAGGGCTAGATCGCGAAATATGACCTAACGGTTTGTGCGCCCTATATCCGAACAAACTAAAACCACATCATAAAAATTTCATTTTTCTTTCAAAAAATTATCATATTTATTTTGCTATCTAAATCATCTTTATGATTTTTTCTTAAAAACTTTGAAATCATTTTAAATTCAAATGCACACTAGAGTTAATTCATCAAGTCACAATATAACATGCGACGCAATAAGACAATACCGGTTGAAGCGCCCTAGTTCTCACGTTTTTTTTGGTGTGTTTTCCACGCTGGGTGCTCGGTATTCCGTAAGAAATAAACAACTAGTGTTGGCCCAAAATTTGTTGCACTGATTTGATCTATTTTGTACATCACCTTTACCCACTTCATTTCATTTTCCCCTTCTGAGCCCGGGGTAGAATAGGCCCAGAGCATTCCTCTTCGGCTCATCGTAAAAGGCGACAAAGAGGCAGTCGGTGTGGACCCCTCAAATAAGATCTTGAGGTGACGGAGACCGCAAAAAGGGGGGTCGCATGCATATATTTCACTTTCCCACACGCACATTTACTCTACAATCATAATATTTTATTTATTACTTTTCACTTTTTCAACTCTTTAACATCAATGCTGGCCCCTTTGTGTTCTAAATGTCTACCGCCGTGTTTGCCGTGCGGTGCGGACCCGTGCCGGGGAAAAGGGGATCCTGGTTGTGAGGAAAATGTTTCTTGCGAGAAACATGGACCCAAACCCAGGAGGATTTTGTATTATACCTCTGGAGGGGCCCTAAGAGCATCGCCGCTGACGCACGTTTCGACGGCCGGGATTTCCCCTCGCGCGCCTGCCTTCCCGCAGAGAGCAGGCAAAAAGTGAGGCAGCTTAGCATTTGAAAACATTTACCACGACGACAAAAGCACCAAATTTAACAGTGGCTATTTTAAGGCCCATAGCTTTCAATTTTTGGATAGGGGGGCAAACCAGCTTCCGGCAGCCATCTTGAATGTTAAAGCGGCCATATTGAAATATAAGCATTACCAATATCTCGACTTCTAAATCCACATAGGATCACCAAGATTGTGTGGTAAGTATATATTTTGGGGGTAAGGAATACAAATAGACTATTGTAACCAGATACAGCGCAGCCATCTTGAATTTACAGCGGGCCATCTTGAAATATAAGCATTTTACCATATCTCGATTCCTAACCACATAGGGATCACGAATAGTGTGTTGTAAGTATAATTTTCGGGGGTAGGGAATACAAATAGGACTATTGCTACCAGATCCGTCGGCGGCCATCTTGAATTCTACCCCGCGTGCCATCTTGGAAATATAAGCATTTTTTACCAATATCTCGGCTTCTAAAGCACTTAAGAATCACCAATATTGTGTGTAAGTAGATATTTTCAGGCGTCAAGAATACAAATTGACTATTTTAAATGAATTAGATGATGTAATTCATTCACAATAACATAAACATTCTAAAATTCATTACAAAAATACACACACTTGTATAAACATTCTGTTAATATGTCACATGGAGTATTATAGTGATATAAACCATGATGGATTGCCCTCATAAAAGATGCATTGGACATGCCGTCTTTAAACATGACATCCGCACATTTCCGTACAATTCAGCCTGCCTCTTGGCAACACATCTACCACCACATCCACTTGGCTTTAAGAGTTACATTTCACCATTCGCTTCCTGCCTCTGATTGAACAGGTTACATGGTCCATATAGGAACCTACGATACAGGGTCTCCATTCAGTGTACAGCCTCAACCTCTGGATCAGGAGCCATTCTGTACACGGTGCTCACTGGTGCACATATCTGCCTGGTATGCAGGCCCGCTTCTGAGTGCTGCAGTTGTGCGTCCCTAGTTGGGGGAAGTTCTCCACTGTCTTACTCTTCTAGCAAAACATACCTCTTTATGGCTTCATGCACATTTCTATGTCATGGTCTTATCATACGAGATAACGGTTGAAGCGTTCTGTGAGTTAAATAGTTTCGTCGTCATCTCAAGTGTTGTGTAAGGGTGAAGTGAAATGTAGGCCTATGTAAAGGCATGTGTCACATCCCACAAGGATAGCAATGCCCGTGCATCCCAGACAGACTTCTACCCCGCCGAAAATGCAGATGTCGTATACACATCAGTGGAAACTGTGCGAACACAGGAAGGGCCAGGGATTTCTCGTACCCAGCTTCTGTAGATAGCATTAATGGAATGATAAGTTAAAAGTTTTGCCTGTAACCAAAAAGCAACCCAAATCTTCACATCTTGAACAAAGTCAACAGGTGATGAAATTTGTCAAGGGAGGATTCACCACTAACACTTGTGTCAACAATACGCACCAACAGTTTAGTAAAATCCATCTGAAGTGCAATCCTGTGAAGTGGATGAGTAGCAGGGTGTCTGTTCCTCGTGATCACAGTCGGCATGCATCTATCAGTACCGGTACCCCGAGAATAACCGAGGCCACCAGAGGTCACAAATCACAATTTTACTCCCGAATTGACTATTACCAACAACAAACAACAACAATGAGCACGATTCCGTGAATTGGACAACCACAACAAACATCACGAAGCAATCTTCGACACGGGCGCCACCGTCGCGTTGCCCAATAATAAAAATTCGTAGTAAAAAGGGAAAGAAGAACAATAAGGACTTTTTCTGGGCGAAATTAAAAAATATTATAATCGGTTCAGTTACAAAATAGAAACGAAAACAAAATCAAATATAAATTAATCGCTCACAAAAAAACACTAATGGCAGTTCTTCTTACTGTTATTTTCGTTGTCCGTGGCCACAAACTTCTAGAGTTTCGGCCTACTGAAATAAAAAGTACGTCGATACTACCTAGAGTGTAAATTTTCAAATGAACGCAAAAGTGTTGGTGCCCGTTAATGTAGGTTTCATTTTGGTTTCATTCTTGGTGACGTATCTCTTCCCACCAGAATAATTTTAATTGGATATTGTTTAACGTCTCATTTTATGCAACTTGGCTAATCGAGACGAATGGAGGACGTAAGGGATGACGCGGGAGGAAAGGGTGACAGGCCGGTGCTGGTCGAACCAGCCACAAGCGTATGGGGAGGGCAGGGGTTCCCCACGTCGTGGGGCGTTCTCCGTCTGTGTCATTGTCGTGCGCCGTCGGGGAGTTAGTCAAAGGAAGGGGGGAAAGGTCCCCGACGACGACCCAGAGCTCGCCATTAGTTTCAGGGAGAGAATTCCCCTAATCAACGGGCCAAAACCACGAGAAGGTGCGAGTTGGAATTTTGATGGCCCCCACAAGAATAAGCACGGTGGTGGACGGGGGGAGCGGCGACGGAAATGGATATGTTCCTAGTAACAGATTCTGTTAAAAAGTATTATTTATATAGATTATATTTCATATACTCAATAAAATAGATGGTAATGAGAAATGTGATATAAAAATCCAAAATTTCGTTTTATAAAAAAACCTAAATTTCGCGTTTTTTCGCGTTTCATGGAAATGGTCCAAAACCATAGCCTATATCTTAAAACAATTAAACGAAATGAAAATTTAAAAAAATCCCTTTAAGCCTTTTTAAGTAGGGATAACAAATTCCAATGAGTAGATCGATCATGTGGACAACAAATCTATTCAGAATCGATTCCCAAGCAAAAATAAAATATTTTGTACGCACCATTATTTTGGTGGACTATTGCCACGGAGTCCGTGATACGCGTCGTTATTTTGGCGGTCTATTCCGTGGAAGCCACGGACGTCACGAAACGATTGTAACGGCCCGCTGCGCGCGAATTTTCGGTCTGGCCCGGCACCTCCCACCAAACTTCTGAACGGCACCTCCACCATCCCCCCACATTTTGAGCTCTAAAATGCCTAATGTTCGCGAAGTTAATCGCGTTTGACCAGTTTTGTACAATTTCGTTCGTTATTCGCCGATATACACGAGATTTCGCGAAAATTCGCGTTTTCAAAATGTTTTTTTTTCCATTCTAAATGTTCACGTGTATACTTCCTGACCTGACAATATTACATTTTAGGGCCAAAATATGGATATTTAAAAAAATTCCTCGGAATTTTCGTTATCACCATTTTTCATTAACCTCTATCAATAAATAATATCATTTGTTATTCCTGACCCCGAAATATATACATATCACTTACACAACAAGTTTATAAGCCGAGGTATGGTATTAGTTATAAGTAGTTGTAGGGGTTTAAAAATGCGTATATTTCAACGATGGCCGCTGTTAAATTCAAATGGCCGCCGGGGGATCTGTAAGCAATAGTCTATTTGTATTCTCTGACCAAAAAATATCTACTTTACCACACCCATATTGTGATCCTATGTGGTTAGAAGCCAAGATATTAGTAAAATGCTTAGTTTTCAAGATGGCCGCTGTAAATTTTCAGAATGGCCTCGGGGATCTGGTTAGCAAAAATCTATTTGATTCTCTGACCCAAAAATATCGACTTACACACCATATTGTGATCCTATTGGTTTAGAAGCCGAGATATTGCATAAATGCTAAATTTCCAAGGATGGCGCTGTTAAATTCAAGATGGCCGCCAAAAAAGCTGGTTCCTATCAAAAATTAAAAGCTAATGGGCCTAAGTATTAGGGACGTGGTTAAAATTTGGTGCTTTTGTCCGTCGTGTAAAACATTTCACCTAAATTTGACGTAAGCTGCCCCACTACAACGAGACTGAGCCAGCGTATTCCAGTAGTCGTCCCCCCCGATACGTATGTTTACAAGTGCAACCAAGAGTTTAAATTTGTGTTACAATAACAAACACGCTGAATTTCTTGCACCTAATCCTTTACTCTGCATCGTGGGACACCAAAATATACTGCGGATAAATATGGGAGAGCTTCGAATAAAAAGAAATACATCAAAAACTGTAAAAGTGAAATCGTTATGGAAATGTTAATCGTTGAAATAACATTGGGCCAATTTCTATTCAACTGCACGTAGAAAAGGATTATTTTTTCCATCTTATAACTATTGTACGTTATGTTGCGGGGAAAATGTGATGTGAAACATAGTTGGATTGTTTTGAGTACAGATTGCTAGCTAAAGTGTTATGTGTTATGATTCGTTTGTTTTGTTAGAAATACTTATAAAATATTCACTAGATAGTGAGATACCACATTTTTTTTAAATCTCAAGAAAGGATTTTAGGAAAAACTCTTTAAAAATAAACTCTTTAAAACTCTTTAGGGACCAATTTTAAAATATCACTAGATAATAGATTACACAATTTTTTATCTCAAGGTAGGTTTGGTGGATTTTAAAAAATCCTAAGGTGTCACATTTAAATTGTGCATTGTTATTCATGTTAAAAATAAATACAAACAAAATTGCTCCATCGTGCCATTTGATTTTATCTTGCGACTGTATTCACATAGTTTTACAATGTTGTCCACAGCGGCCACAAAAAACGTGGTGTTCAAGATAATTTAGTAATAAATTTGCTACACTTACTCGGTTACTACCCGAAAAAGTAGTCATGCATAATTGTAGCAAATTTTTTTTATATAAAAATAAAAATGTTGTGCAATTAGGATACACCCAATTTATTCTATTTCACAAACTTTATTCAAAACATTTTCGTAAGATTGGCAGCTGTAGGGTATACCACTGTGGACATCAGTTTTACCAGCTGTGACCCTCTGACAGGTAACAAAACAAGGTTTTATTGGGGTATTAAAGTAATAAATGTTAAGGTATTCTCCGAGTGCTGTATAGAGGACTTAATCTAAACACTTGTAAAAAATCTCATTAAAAGTGTTCAGGATTGCTAGTGGATGGATTCGAATCCGTGACCTACCGAGTCAGAATCTCGCGCGTTACACATACATAAATATAAGTAGAGTATTTTACTCCATAAACTAGAGGCGAGCTCTGGCAATCGTCATCGGGGACATTGCCCCCTTCCCTTGACGACCCCGCGGCGACGATGACAATGACACAACGAACTATGACAAAAGACGATGACGACCGCGACGTGGTGGAAACCTCCCCTTCCTCCCCTTACCGTAGCTGGTTCTGACCAGCATGGGCTCCTCCCCCCACCCCTTAAGCTAGCGTGGTGCATTATGACCTAAACGATTGAAGCGTCCTTAATTTCAATTAATTTATTAATCCAAAAGTCGATTGATAAAAACTCTTACTTGCCACAGTGTATTCCAAAATTGTCTTAGAAAAATTTGCCATGAACATCAAAAGGTTTAACTTTGGTATACAGAGATGTCCAAAATTGACAAACAAGGGTTGGAAGTGCCTTTTATTGCTCTACCTAAATGAACGTTTCAGGCTAAGCGAAGTGGTTCAGTTTTAACTGCAGGAGTTATTTGCCATCCGTGAAAGCTCTTAAAATACATCTCCGTGTCGTTGTGGAGAATTACATTTTTGTCAGATAGAATAGTCACTTCAAGCTATAAAAACTCATGTATTTCTAGTCATCATTTTAGTACAAGACATCCAATTCTATTTAGAAAAAACTAACCTCTTAAGGGATATATAAGAGAGTTTGCTGGAACCTGGACCGTGGGGATAGAGGGAACTGAACCACGCTGATCGGGCTGCTTAAGGAAGCTTCCCAGCGTTCGAGACGTTGATTTCAATCTGTTCCCGTTCCAGAGTCAGAGTGGATTCAAGCAAAGATGTTGGATGTGCGACAAGCATCTTGGGGATGTGTTGCAAAATAAAACCAATGCGTAGTGTAATGGCCCCAACATTGATAATAAAATTCGTCTCCACCTACGTTCGACTCTCACGTAGAGAAGAAGGTGTATTGTCTAGACTAGTATAGCCACACACGCCTAACTCACGGAATCCTCTTAACCAGAGAAAAGTTTATTCCCATATGGTGACACATGTGATGTACCTTTAACCAGCTAATCATATGCTAGCCGAATGTACCAATATGATGCCTGCGCATGCAATTTGACCTCTCCCAATCATATGGAAAACGAACATTCTATCAATATGATAACGGCGACAAACTTTCTAAATTTCTCACCATAGTAATCTATTTAACAAAATTTAATTCCATAATAACATTTCTTCTTTTCTTTATTTTCATTCACATACATAACTTTTATTTTGCTTTTACTTTTAACATCATCATTTTATTTTGTTATTTATACACTTAGAAAACAATCTAATCATCAAACATACCTGCATTAACTCTTTTCATTTACTTTCATTCACAGGCGGCTCAATATGACCTTACCGGTTGAAGCGCCCTTGTTTCTCACGTCGTCGTCGTTTTATGAAAAAAACTATGGGGTCATAATAACCCGTCTGGTCCAGGATAATAATTTTAATCCAGATCATTGCTCTGCTAACCTTAAATGGCAAGGAAAGAGATTAAGTCCATCTCGTAAACAACAGATAGTATGAGGGGTATATTACTTTCGGACACCAGAGGCGAACGTCGTCGGGGACCGCTGCCCCTTCCCTTGACGACCTCTCCAAAGACGATGACGACCGCGACGTGAGAAACGCCCCTTTCCTCCCCCTATCCGTGGCTGCTACTGACCAGCATAGGGATTTCCTCCCCAAATCCCCTAAGCTTAGAGTGACGCATTACGACAAAACGGTGAAAACCTCAATCAAAATTAATTAAAATACACCAAATGGTAATTTTATAATTAAACATGAGTTATAATGAACTCACAACAAATTCAATCTACTAATTACAATATCACTGAGGCTCAGTATTACCTCACGGTTAAAGCGCCATGTTCTCTCGTGTTATGTGACCAAGGCCTAATTGTCCCCCGTCGGGGCCCGGGGTAACATTGGCCCTGAGCATGGCTCAGCTAATGGTGAAAGGCGATTCAAGAGAAACAGTCCACCTCGAAAACATCAGCTAATAAGAGCGGGAGTATATTAATTACTCCCCGAAACTAGAGGCGAGCTCTGGCAATCGTCGTCTGGACCTCGCCCTCTCCCTTGACGACCCCCCGGCGGACGATGACAATGACACAACGACGATGACAAAGACGATGATGACCGCAACGTGAGAAAACCCCCCTTCCTTCCCTTACCCGTGGCTGGTTTTGACCAGCATGGGCCCCCTCCTCCCCCCCCCCCTTAGGCTAGAGGGTGCATTATGACCAAAACATTTTTACGCGCCCTTTTATCCAAAAAACAAAAAAAATCAAAACCCTTGTCGGGGCCCGGGTAAATATGGCCCACAGCATGGCTCTCCAATCTTTAAATCGTTTCCAAAAAAATTTTCCCTCCGCAAATATCACTAAAACGGGGGATGTTTAAATACTTCCCGAAACTGAGGCGGCTCTGGAAATTATCTTTTGGGAAATTCCCCCCCCCCAGAGACCTATCGGACGAGACGTAATGAAAACAAACGAAAAAAAATACGATCCGACCACACGGGGGAACCCCTTTCCGCCCCCACCCGGGGCTGGTTTTTCCAGAGGGACTTTCCCTCGGCATCTCCATATACCATTTAGGCTAGAGTTGCGCATTATGACCTAACGGTTGACGAGCCCTTGTTTTAAATATTTTTTATCATCTTAGAAACAAATTTTCTTCAAAAACCCATAAAAATCATTTTAAACCTTTAATATCACAGGGCGCAAGATGACCGGGCCGGTTTAAGCGCCCCAGTTCTCAGCGTTCCCACTTTTCCAAATCTACACGATTTTAGTAACACCGACAGAAAAGGCTTCTGAATAGTGGGGACATTCGGGGACCGGGAACTGTGACGAAAAGTTTTTCCCCATATTTTCTCATTAAACATTACTTTCACCAAATCTTAAATACTAGTTGACCTTTAAGAGACGGCAGCACTCCCCCCGGGCAAAAAAATAATTAAAAAAAATTTTTTTAAGATGATAATTTATTTTTCCCTGTTTAGATTATCATGTTTGAAAAGGTAAGGTGACCGAACACACACAAACTCGGCGGGATAGGCCCCCCCCCCACCCCCCCCGCCTAACAAAGCGGGTGATTGTTTCGGGGCAGAGGGAACTGAAGCGACGACCTGATTCAGTAAGGTTTTCAGGCGGGGCGTGGGGCCACATACTCAATAGGACCGTGATAAAGGGGGAGTTAATGTTACTTATGGGCCAGGGTTTGAATTTGGCCCCAAAATGGCTCTGCTAATCGTAAAAGCGATTTAAGAGAAAAAATTTCCCCCTCGCAAACATCATTAGATGTAGGGAAGATTTACTCCCCCAAAAAAGGGGGCGAGCTCTGGCAAAGTCGCGGGGACCCTTTCCCCCCTTTCCCTTTCGCCCTTGGCGACGATGACAAAAGACAATGACACCACGAACGATGACAAAGACAATGACGACCGCGACGTGAGAACCCCCGTTCCTCCAGCATGGGCTCCACCCCCCCCCCCCCCCCCAGGTTAGAGTGGTGCATTATGACCTAACGGTCGACGCGTCCTTAATAAAAATAAACCAAAACCAAAAAATCGAATCCCGCATAAGGCATGGGTTTTATAATCTTTGGTTTTATGGTAACTGTACTTCATCGTCATCCATCACCACTCATCGTCTTATTGCATTAATATGAGTCGTATTGCAACAGAAACCATCATCACAACTAACGCAAAACAATTAATAAACATGTGTTATGTATTTATTGTTATATTTATTAATTAATTATTTACATTTATTATGTATTTAGATAATTATGTGGGGCGAGGTTAAGCTCCCCCACGAAATCAAAGCTTTAACAACTTATTCTTCGAATCATCTATATTCGTTTGAGTAAGATCGTCTAATAAATCAGTTTTTTTCTTTTCGTTTTTCTTTTTTAATGTTTTTTTTTTTCTTTTTCTTTTTTCTTTCTTTCTTTCTTTTTTTTCCTTTCATTTTTTCTTTTTTCTTTTATTTTTTCTTTCTTTTCTTTTCTTTTCTTTCCCCACCCCCTTTTTTTTTATATATTATTCGATTCATTCTAAATTGCATTTAATATCCTTTTTATTTGTTATCAAATTTGTTGAGTATTTAATGCATTGTTGTAATATTACTATTCAAAGTTCATTGTTGTGTCTGAATCTATGTAATTGGATTAATTTATTTGTCCTACTTTGTAAATCAGTTTTTATAACTGAATAGGATAGACATTAAGTAAATAAATAAATAAATAAATAAATAAATCTACCCCGTCCTGACCTGGGTAGAAATGGCCCAGAGCATGGCTCTGCTAGTCGTACAAGGCGATTTAAGAGAAAAAGTCCACCTCGCAAACTTTAGCTAGTAAGAGGGGAGTATATTACTCCCCCAAACTAGAGGCGAGCTCTGGCAGTCGTTGTCGGGGACACCTCCCGTTTCTCTTGACAAACTTCCCGACGACGTATTCAATGACAACACGAACAATGACAAAGACGATGACGACCGCGACGTGAGAACCCCCTTACCCCCTTCCCGTAGCAGGTTCTGACCAACATGGGCCCCTTCTCCACATATCCCCCCGTCTGGGCCCGTGGAAGAATTGGCCCAGAGCATGGCTCTGCTAATCGTAAAAGGCGATTCAAGAGAAAAAGTCCACCTCGCAAACATCAGCTAGAAAGAGCGGAGTATCTTACTCTCCGAAACTAGAGGCGAGCTCTAGCAATCGTCGCCGGGGACCTTGCCTCCTTCCCTTGACGACCCCCCCGGCGACGATGACAATGACACAACGAACGATAACAAAAACGATGACGACCGCGACGTGATAAATCCCCCTTCCTCCCCTTACCAGTGGCTGGTTCTGACCAGCATGGCCCCTCCTCTCCCCCCCCCCCTTAGGCTAGAGTGGTGCATTATGACCTAACGGTTGACGCGTCCGCATCCAAATAAACAAACAAAAAATCCTCCACATATCCCCTATAGGCTAGAGTGGCGCATGATATTACGGTTGACGCGCCCTTAATCCAAATAAACCAAACGTTCGTTAAGGCATAAAATTAAATGAATCTTTTAATTTATCTTATCATTTCCCGTTCTGCAAAGCACCCGAACTTCTCCTAAAACACTTAAAACCACTGTTTAAAAAATCGTATTGAAATAAAATTACCTGCGGCGCAATTATGAAGGGCATGTCCCCCCCCCCCCTGTCGATATATATTCCTGCGTTTACGCCACTGTATGCGTGGCATGAGATTTGGTTCCCGATCACTCAGGTGTACGCCACTGCTAGTGTGAGTATTACATCCGCCACTGCAGTGTGCATTCTACCGGGCGTAGTGCATCATATGACTCACTGATGCACCGGCAAGGAGGCTTCGTAGCCTCAGTCACGGACCTTCCACGGTCCAGGGAGGTCGCGGGCGTGCAGCTAGGGCTAGCGCGGACGATGTCTGGTGTTATACCGTGTGTTATGTTCATAGTGTGTGTGCAGTGTGCATTCTACCGGGCGTAGTGCATCATATGACTCACTGATGCACCGGCAAGGAGGCTTCGAGCCTCAGTCACGGACCTTCCACGGTCGAGGGAGGTCGCGGGCGTGCAAGCTAGGGCTAGCACGACGATTTCTAGTGTTACTTATAGGAATTATCTCATCTTGGTAGCACTTCATAGCATATCTTGAACCATTCAATTTCACGGAAATAGATCTTAGATGCAGCTTGATCGGACATCTGGTTGCTAAGTAAATAGAGTTTTAAAATATCACTGCACGAAAACTAGTGGCCTAAAAATGACGTCACTGTACGGCCACTCATCGAGTCGACCCGAGCGTGTAGCCGGTCCGCGGCCGGCTCGCGTTACGAAGTACTCGGCTTTCAAGACCCAATCAGTCGATTTCTCGCAGCTGTGCGTTTCGTTTGTAGAGCACCAATTATGATGAAGATGATGATATGATGATGATGATAAATTATTATCAGTTATGATGATTATGATCAAGTATAGCGAGTATACCACGTGCTTCTATTCCTTCGTATGGATAGTGAACTCGCTTTGGAAGATACTTGAGTCTTTCTTTGTGGTAAGATTCTAGGGCACTGTGAAAAAACATGTTATTTTGTATGTCAATCACATTACATTATGATCTGGGTACCAAATATGAAAACCATTTATTGATATATACGTTTAGTAGTACGTTCATGCAGCAATATAATATTCATGTTGTAAATGTTTGATATGTGTGTTTGTGCGGTTGGGGGGGGGGGGGGTGGCATCTCACCCTATCGTCGTCTGTGTTTTCTTTATTAGAAATGATATGTATTTGTTTGAATACGATGCGTTGGGTTTAAGTGCGTGGAAAAGAAGTATCCTCAAGTATCGCATAACTTATCACGTATACAACACGATTGCGCGCTGGGTGTTTACGACCGCTCAGATAAATGTGAGTGCGAGCTTGTGTCACGTACAGTCGTGTTAGGAAGGTCTATTTCTAATGTTATTGTCTGCTAGATGGTTTGGGGCTTAAGTTGGGGTGAAACTCGCGCACAAACGTTTCTTCTATAAAGAATGACTGTTTATTATCATTGTTTTTGAATGATTCTACATATGATAGTTATTGCATATACAGCATTTGCTCACAATATTAGGACAAAATGTGCACGGAAAAATATAAAATAAATATTTTTTATGAAAAATAAAGACAATGACAATAGTTGCTGGTTTTGCTTATGATAAACTTATCACAGTTTGGAAAAACCGATGAAATGATAGCTGTTTGTGTAATTTATTTTCTTTATTTTTTTTATATTCACCTGCACTTGATCGCCATTTTATATTCAGACTAACATACACCTTTATAATATAGCATCGATATTATTACACTATTACTTCAGCTGTGAAACATTTTCACCGCACTATTGAATGATGATACTATACTGAAATGTTATCTTTTTATGCGGGGCGGGGGACCCGAGCGCGCATACGAAGCTCAAGTCAGCCAGCGAGCCGGGCGTACAACGACGTCATTCCACGTTCGGCCGGAAAACCACTAAAATCGCTGCCGAGCGCAGCAGAATTTTTTTGGGATTTTTTCCCTTTTAAACCAACGTTCAAAAACATCAACACCTTTAAAACATATTAAAAGTTTTTTCAAGTTGATATACCGACTTTATACCGGTGTTATGTTCATAGTGTGTGTGCAGTGTGCATTCTACCGGGCGTAGAGCATCATATGACTCACTGATGCCCCCATCAAGGAGGTTTCGTAGCCTCAGTCACGGCCCTTTCCCACTGTCGAGGGAGGTTTCGCGGGCGTGCAGTAGGGCTAGCGCGACGATTTTCTAGTTTTATACCGTGTGTTATTTTCTAGTGTGTGTGCAGTGTGCATTCTACCGGGCGTAGTGCATCATATGACTCACTGATGCACCGGCAAGGAGGGCTTCGAAAGCCTCAGTCACGGACCTTCCACTGTCGAGGGAGGTCGCGGGCGTGCAGCTAGGGTTTAGCGCGACGATGCCCTAGTGTATACCGTGTGTTATGTTCATAGTGTGTGTGCAGTGTGCATTCTACCGGGCGTAGTGCATCATATGACTCACTGATGCACCGGCAAGGAGGCTTCCTACCCTCAGTCACGGCCCTTTTCCAGGGTTTGAGGGAGGTCGCGGGCGTGCAGCTAGGTCTAGCGCGAGGATGTCTAGTGTTATACCGTGTGTTATGTTCATAGTGTGTGTGCAGTGTGCATTCTACCGGGCGTAGGGGCATCATATGACTCACTGATCCCAACCGGCAAGGAGGCTTCGTAGCCTCAGTCACGGACCTTCCACGGTTGAGGGAGGTCGCGGGCGTGCAGTTAGGGCTAGCGCGAGGATGTCTAGTGTTATACCGTGTGTTATGCTCATAGTGTGTGTGTGCAGCTAGGTTTAGCGCGACGATGTACTGAATAACCCCGACATTTGCTGTGGGTACTAACGTGATGTGCAGTGCTCGCGACAGTTTTCAGTGTTATATCGTTTTGGGATTGTCTTTAGTATGTGAAGCTAGGGTTAGAGTGATGAGTTCTGTTTTTAAGTCTCATATTAACGCTCTTAGGCTATTCGGGGACGATGCGTGGTGTTAGATGACGATTACTAAAAAAGCATATGCGTATGGGGGAAATTCGAACCCACGTCCTCGTAGAGTCATGCGCTTGAGACCAGCGCCCTAATACATTTTGCCACCGCGGACGGCATTGAAAGACTGATGGTGACTGTGATGTGCTATGGAAATGGATTCGACAAAGATCGATTGACTTTAAGGGTAAGTTTTATTAATAAGGTGTTGAATGGGCGGGGCCGGGGGGGGGGGGGGACAGGTTAAAGAGCTTGTTATAATACATAAAAACCGTGGGAGTGTATAGTTGTTTGAGAAGGGGTGTGGTGGGGAGGAGTGGAGGGGTCATCATAGCCACGTGGTGTTGACAGAGGTGGCACAGTAATTGCACGCGTAACTCTAACAGTGACAAACACATTACGTAAGGATGGCCGCTCTAGGCAGTGGCGTAACTAGGAAAAATTTTCAAGGGGGGGTCGAAGGGCTGGTAGTGGGGTCTGTGGGCACACCCTCTAGTCGACTTAAATTTTCACCATACTTATGCGAAAAAATATCCACTTCGATACAAGTAAGCTATGCACAACAATTTGAAGCAGTTTTGTAAAAAAATTTTATCTCACGTTGGACGACCAAGACGTAAGATCCCACCCCCACTTTCCTCCCCCTAGCTGTGGCTGGTTCTGACCACCATGGGACCTTCCTTTCCACAACCCCCTTGGCTAGAGTTTCTCATTAAAACCTTTTACGCTTTCCGCCCCCTTAGCACTTAATCAAGCATAATCTTATTCCCGACTCTTACCATGACAACGTTTACGGTAACGCCGTCACGAAAAAATATAAAAATTATAAAATTAAAAAATTATTTACTCAAAATATCAAATGAAGCCCGATATGAGCCACCCGGTTGGAGCGCACTAGTTTCTCACGTAACTTGGTTTATCTCATCTTTCATTCATTCATTCATCATATCTTACACCCGAAACTAGAGGCGAGCTCTGGCAATCGTCGTCGGGGACCTTGCCCCCTTCTCTGCCCGACCCCCGGCGACGATGACAATGACACAACGAACGTTGACAAAGACAATGACGACTGCAACGTAAGAAACCCCCTTTCCCTCCTCTTACCAATGGCTGGTTCTGACAGCATGGGCTCCTCCTCTCTCTCCCCACCCCCCCTTAGGCTAGAGTGGGAGCATTATGACCTAACGGTTGACTCGTCCTTAATCCAAATAAACAAAAAAAAATCTCTTTTTTGGCGTCGCAACAAACAGACATCGTGGACTTATAGTAAACAATTAATTGTTATTGTCATCCTGTGAGAGGGTGGAACGCAACATAGACTGTGAACATTGCATAGTTTCATTTTCGAACAAGACTTTCCTTCTTTACTTCAATTGTGAATCATCGGATACCTAAATTATTGTCAATTGTAACAGTGTTGTCCCCCTCCCCTGTTGCCTGTGCTGGATCTGACCAGTATGGTTGTGTTTCCCCACATCCCCTAGGCTAGAGTGGAGCTTATGTCGTAACAAGTGACGCGTCCTTAATCCAATTACATGTTTGTGCACCTGACTGATCCCTCATTGGAAGTTATTATTTTATTTTTTAATATTTTGTGGTTGTCTGACATATTTCCCGATAGTTGGCGTAGTGCCATCTTAATTCCACTTCTCAAACCCACAAAAGATAAGTCGATGCCGACTTCATATCGCCCTATTTCTCTGACAAGTTGCTTTTGAAAAATTGGTTCGAAAAGATGATCAACAAACGACTAAGTGGATGCTGGAGACACGCGGTTATTGGCGAACGTCCAATGTGGATTTCGTCAACGTCGTTGCACCATCGACCACTTGGTTCGATTAGAGACGTTTATTAAAGGAAGGGTTTGTTGCAAAACAACATGTTGTTGGTGTGCTTTTTGACATTGAAAAAGCATACGATACAACATGGAGATATAATATTCTTTCAACAGATTCACGAGTGGGGTTTTTCGAGGGCACATGCCAAAATTTTTAGAAAATTTTTAAAAGATAGAATTTCAAAGTGCGTGTTAAAAATTTTTTGTCAGACTCTTTCTCACTGGAAACGGGGGTTTGTACCACAAGGCTCGGTCTTGCCCGGTATCACTGTTTGCTATTGGAATAAACAGTGTGGTAGATTGTACCCCAAAGAGCCTAATGTCGTGCCTATTTGTAGATGACCTGGGAATCTTTACAGATCGGTAAATTTATCAACAGCTCAAAGACACGTGCAAATTGGATTGAACAATAAAGTGAATGGGCTCGAAAGCGGGGGACACGATTCTCTCCCGAAAAAACTCGTGCATTCATTTTTTGCCGTCTTCAAGAATCCAAAATAACCACAACTATCTTTTTAACAATGTAGAACTTCAAATTAAAAAACAAATGTCCGTCTTCTCGGCATGGTATTTGACAAAAAGCAAATGGAAAGACCACGTTGTTGAGTTACGCAAAAAATGCATGTTGAAAATCAACCTATTGAAAGTTCTCAGTAATACATCGTGGGGTGCAGATAGGACTTGCATGTTGAGAATTAACGGATCTCTAGTTTGCTCCAAGATGGGTATGGATTTTTTCGTATACTCTTCAGCAAGTAACACAACCCTTAAACTTCTAGACACTGTCCACCATTGTGGTCTTCGTATTGCTCTTGGTGCATTTCGAACAAGCCCGGTAGTCAGCTTGTATGCCGAGTCAGGTGTGTCCTCCTTAGCAAACGGAGAAACCTCTTTATGGGTACGTACGTAATAAAAATGAAATCTATGCCCAACCATCCATCAAACCATGATGTTTCAATGTGAAATATGTCAGACACTTTGATAAAAAAACCGATGGCAACGTTCCAACGGGGTTAAGATGTAAACTTTTGTTTAATCTTATAGAATTTCATCTGCCAAAAGTTTTTAATTTTGTATTTAGCAAAAACCCGCCCCGGTTACACCAGAGACGATTATTAATTGACCTTTGTCGTTTTGATAAAAAAACCTACTTGCGATAGTGTATTCAAAATTAACTTTAGAAATATTTGCCATGAAAATCAAAGGTTTACTTTGGTATTCACAGAAGGCTCCAAAAAATTTACAACAAGGTTGGAAGTGCCTTTTATTGCTCCACCTAAATTGAACGTTTCAGGCTAAGCGACGTGTGTCCAGTTTTCACTGCAGAGTTATTCGCCATCCGTGAAGCCCCTTAAATACATTTACGCTGTCGTTGTGGAGAAACCTTTTGTGTTCAGATAGCTTAAGTTTACTTCAAACTATAAAAAAATCATGTATTCTAGTCATCATTTTGGGACAAGACATCCAATTCTATTTAGAAAAACTAACCTCTAAGGGATATATAATAGAGTTTTTTTGGATACCTGGACACGTTTGGGGATAGAGGGAAATGAACACGCTGATCGGGCTGCTAAGGAAGCTTCCAGCGTCGCGACGTTGATTTCAATCTAGTTCCCCGTTCCAGATGTCAAGAGTGGATACAAGCAAAGATTGTTGGATTTGCGACAAGCATCGTGGATGTGTTGCAAAATAACAAATTGCATAGTGTGATGCCCACATTTACTAACAAAATTTGTCCACCTACGTCTCGGGCTCTCAAAGTAGAGAAGAGGTGGTATTGTCTAGAATTCGTATAGGCCATACACGCCTAACACACGGATATCTCTTAACCAGAGAAAAAGGTTATTTCCCATATGTGACACATGTGATGTACCTTTAACGTGCATCATATGCAGCAGAATGTGCCAAATATGATGCATTGCGCACGCAATTTTATCTCTCCCAATCATATGGGAAAAACTTCTATCATATGATAACGGCGACAAACTTTCTAAATTTCTCATCCATTGTAATCTATTTAACAAAATTTAATTCACATCTTACACATTTGTTTCTTTTCTTTTTTTTCATTTACATACATAACTTTTTATTTTGCTATTACTTTCTTCATCATATTTATTTTGTTATTTATACACTTAGAAAACAATCTAATCATCAAACATACCTGCATTAACTCTTCTCATTTACTTTCATTCACAGGCGGCGCAATATGACCTAACCGGTTGAAACGCCCTAGTTTCTCACGTCGTCGTCGTAGTTCTGAGCATGCACTGACATATTCTGAGTGAAGTTTAATTGAGTTTTACTTATGGTACGATATAAATATTCTGCCGAGTGCCAGCAATTTGATCTCACCCAAATCACGTGTAGAAGTATCATATTATGATTTCGTCGACAAAGTTTTTAAATTTATTTTACACAATATAATGTCTAAAAAATTGATTTCAAATCAAACGCATACTAAGGAAACAAAATAATCATAATACACACCATAAACTAATTTATGTAATTACAATATAACTGGCAATGATATATGACCAAACCGGTTGAAACGCTTTAGTTTCTCCCTTTGTCATGCAAGGTAATGGTTTTTGCAGTTTAAAGAGGATTCCTCCCCCGCCAATGCGGGGTCCAGGGCGCACAGCACAGGAAGATGAGTTTTAAGTTCGCTTTTATATCATGTGTCAGCAATGACTGGTGATGAATGTTGAGATTGCAACATTATATTATTATGTTTTTTGACTTGACATTGGATTTGTTCATTTGTACCAGGCGTACATGCAGGTGAAGGTAGGTGTAAGGTGCAGGTGTAAGTGTAGCCCTACAGCGTTTAGCCTGAAGTAAATTAAGCTATACTGCATGAGAAATATATATTTACTTTAGTATTTGGCGTATACTAGGGTATTTTGTTTACTCCCGTCTGGGCCCGGGGTAGAATTTTGCCCAGAGCTTGGCTCTGCTTATCGTAAAAGGCGATTGAAGAGAAAAGGTCCACCTCGCAAACATCAGCTAGTAAGAAGGGTAGTTTATTACTCCCTGACTTTAGAGGATAGCTCTAGCAATCGTCGTCGGGGACCTTGCCTCCCTCCCTTGTCGACTTCCCCGACGACGATGACAATGACACAACGAACGATGACAAAGACGATGACGACCGCGACAAGAGAAACCTCCTTCTTCCCCGTGGCTGGTTTTGACCAGCATGGGCTCCTGCCCATATCCCTTCTTAGGTTACAGTGGTGCATTTTGACCTAACGGTTGACGCGTCCTTATTCAAAAAAATTAAAAATAAAAAAATACAACATAATCTTATTGAGCGAGCGTAGCGAGCGTCTCGACTTGACTCTTATGGCTCGAATGTCTGTTTTTTTGTTTGTTTGTTTTTTTGGTTGTTTTTTTCTGTTACTGCTTCGATACAGGTCGCACCGTTTCTCTGATCGACCTGGAATTTTTTACACATGTACATACCACCTTGGCGGGTTGCTCTATAGAATTTTTAACAAAATTCCAATCGTTAGTTATAAAAATTAAAAATAAATTGAAAAATAAAAAAAATAAGAATGTTCCGATCATTATGAAATTTTGCTGGGTCATTAAGTATAAAAATTCTCTCCTATTTTCCAAATATTCAGCTAAATCGGTTATGACCTTTAAAAGACTTTATTGGGAATCATAATTCGAAAAATGAAGTTAAAAATGAAGGAGGCAGTAAAAGATACAAAGTCACACTTTAGAAGGCATGACGTGAATTAGTACAATGCAAAGATGTTGGAATAGTATATAGTGTACAATGTCAAAAATCCCCGTTAGGCCTACACTGTGTGGTAAGCCTTATGGGAATGTCCTACTCGAGGCATGTTGCACGTACCGGTACTCGCTCAACAACGCGTCCAACTGAGCGTTTTCCTAGTTTATTTAACATAATATAATAAAACAGGCACGAAAATGACCTAAACCCGTTGAAGCGCCCCAGTTTTTCACGTCGTCCCTCGTTGCGATCTCTAAACATGTTTAATATTGTTGCATCAAATTTCTTTTCCTAATCAGTTAACGATAATGATTTATGAAAATGACAAAAAAAAAAAAATATGAATGCTCATTGTGATAGGCGCCCAAAAAAGTAAAAGTCTATCTCACAAAATCAAACTAGTATGTAAAGGAGCTCTGTGAGTCGTATTTGGGGACCCTTACCACTCTCCTTAAAGACCACTATACGACAACGGCACTGGTAGTAATTAAACAACGTCAAAGACGATAACCCCTCCTTTCCACCCCTACCATTGTCTGGTCCTGACCAGTCCCCTCGGATTGATTGGCGCATTATGATCTAACGGTTGACGCACCCTTAAACTTAATGAATAATTTAAACAAAAAAGTGAAGATGTTTTCTATTTTTAGAATTGGGCAAGATCTATCTTCATTTGGATAAGTTGTAGCGAGTAGAACAATAAAAGGGACGAAATATTAATTCGTATATTAATTAAATATTTTTTAAATCGAATACCGGTACCTTTATTATTATTTTATATATTTCTAATGTTAACATTTACATCACAATATAAAAATTTAAAAACAAAAATCTAAAAAACATGTGACGGGCAATGCAAGATGACCTTACATGTTGACGAGCCCTAGTTTCTCATTTTGGTATAATTGTTGATATCGTGGGTAATTCCGCAGACTGTGATTCGGGATGTCTTGGGTTCAAATCCTCGTCATGACCAGCAATCCTGACTAAAGCTGATTCCGAGCATTTCCTCACTCGTTTATGCGAATGCAAGGAATTAAGTCTTACACAATCATAGGACATCTCTTAACTATTGTTATAACTCTAATATACCTACCCCGTCTGGGCCCGGGGTAGAATTGGCCCAGAGCATGGCTCTGCTAATCGTAAAGGGCGATTCAAGAGAAAAAGTCCACCTCGCAAACATCAGCAAGTAAGAGGTGAGTATATAACTCCACGTAACTAGAGGCGAGCTCTGGCAATCGTCGTCGAGGACACCTCCCCCTTCCCATGACGACCTTTCCGACGACGATGACAGTGACACAACGAAAGATGACACAGACAATGACGACCGCGACCTGAGAAACCCTCTTCCTCCCCTTACACGTGGCTGGTTCTGACCAGCATAAGCCCATCCTCACCATATCCCCTCGGCTAGAGTGGTGCATTATGACCTAACGGTTGACGCGTCCTTAATCCAAATAAACAAAAAATTAATATACGTAGTTAGTCACCTGAAGAGGGGCATGCATTGCAACCTGGGTAGGCTTCCAACCAAAGATCGGTGTGGTGTATTTGGTACTGGAAAAGCAATAGGAAGGGATGTGCAAAAATGGTAAGAACGAATTCCGCGATTTTTTAAAGTTGCAATAATTTCCTTCCGTCTGAACCCAGGGTAAAATTTGGCCCAGAGCATGAATCGCCTTTTGCGATTAGCAGAGGGGCTAATCGTAAAAGGCGATTCAATGGGAAAAGTCCACTCGCAAACATCAGCTTAGTATAAAAAGGGGATCATAAATACTCCCGAAACTAGAGGCGAGCTCGAGCAATCGTCGTCGAGGACACCTTCCCGTTTGCTTTGACGACCTGCCCGACGGGCGATGACAAGGAAACTACGAAAAGATGCCAAAGACGTGAAAGTACCTTTCCCAAATTTGAATGCTTGTGACCTCAGATGAAACTATTATTGCACCATTTTCCCCGGACGTTTTTGATTATTTGAACATTTCCGCATTTATTTCTTTGCTGTCCAGGACAAACGACTGCTCCCAATTTTTTGACATTATCAGAGAACCTTCAAAAACACATAAATTATACTTTCCAAAAATATAAGTGGCAGCAAAAATTGTCACTGAAGATCGCACTTTCCACTTTTCCACTTTGAAACTGAAAATTCCATAATATCGACTATTCTGCAAAAATCTTTAAATCGCATTTGAATATCATTCAATTTGCCTTTGCCATGTATTGTTTGTTGGAACTACTTTAAAAATGTTATTCTATCCCTGGCAAGGGAAAAAATGAAGTTGGATAAAACTCATAGTTAAATAGCGTACAATCCACTTAAAATGCTCGCCTTTAAACGTTTATGTACTCAAACGTGCAGTAATCCGTAATTTTTTATATATGGTGTCCATAAGTTTAGTTTATAAATCATAATTATAAAAACATTGCTCTAACTGACAAAAATAATTTGTGAATTTGTGCTTGAATCACCTTTTAGTTAAATTATTTACATTATTATTGCCATGTCTGCAATTTTTAACAATGAAATCATATGGCTATGAGAAATTGGGTTTGTGACAATAGTAAGAACATAAAATTACCCACAAATCGGAATAAGAAAAAATAAATTAGGTAAACTGTGGCCCACGAGCTATGTACTTTTTTGAGTTAGTACCGACTAAGCTTTTCAATGATCCCCACTCAAAAAACTAAACGGCTGCTAAAAAAAATCTGGTACCAAACAATTCGAAGTGACATCCCCCCTAGAGTTTTTTCAAAAGGTGCATATACCACTTTGGGTCAAGTCAGATTTGAGATTTAAATTTGGGTTGGAACAAAACTTTTTTCCAAAGGTTCTGGCTCTTGGTCTACTAGACTAGATAATAAGCCTCCTTTGAGAAAGTCAATTTTAGAAAAATACATATTTCCATTCAAATAAACCATTTTTTTTTGGCATCAGGCCTACTATCATCACCTTAATTTTTTTTTTCTGTTATAAACTAAGGAAACAATAAAAATCATCAAATGCACCAAAAACTCTTTTCACTAACTTTCAATATCACAATCGGCGCAATAGACCTAACCGTTTTTAAAATGCCCTATTTCTAAAATCGTTTTTTTGACATGTCATCATCTTCGCCAACATCAGCTTGTAAAATGGGGAGTATATATTACTTCCCGAAGCCAGAGGCGAGCTCTGGCAATCGTCGTCGGGGACCATGTCCTCTTCTCTTGACGATCTCCCCGACGATGACAATGACACAACGAACGATGACAAAGGCGATGACGACCCCCCCCCACTTTTCGCCCCTACCCATAGCTGGTTCTGACCAGCATGGGCCTATCCTTTCTACATATCTTTGGGTAGAGAGGCGCATTATGACATTACGGTTGACGCGTCCTTAATCCAAATGAACCAATCCTCCTCCTCCTCATATCCTCTAGTCTAGAGTGGCGCATTATGACCTAACGGTTGACGCGTCCTTAATCTAAATAAACAAAAACACAGCTAGTATAAATGGGGAGTGTACTACTCCCCGGAAACTAGAGGAAGAGCTCTGGCATTCGTCGGGCGGGACGCAATAATGAGACAACGACCCATGAGATGAAAAAAGACGAAAAGAAGGGCGATTGAGGGAAAAAGAGTCCCATCTCTAGAAATACCTTGCAAGAGAGATTTTTTCTTCCAAAACAAGAAGTGACCTCTGGCAATCGACGTCGAGGACACCCCCTTTTTCCCCTGACGAGCTCCCGACGACGATGACAATGGCACAAACGAACGATGACAGAGTCTATGACGACTGCGACGTAAGTCTCCACCTTTCCTCCCCCTACCCATATTTGACTAGGCTAGAGCATTATGACCCTTACGTTGAAGCGCCCTATATTCTAATAAAAACCAAATTTATCCATACGTTATCTGAATGAACCAAATGATGAATTGCGCACGCAATTTGAATTTTCTCAATCGTTAGGCCTATAAAGAACTTATTTCCATAATAACGGCGACATGCAAACTTTCTTAATTTCTCATTGAAAGTAATTTATGTAACAAAATGTAATACGACCCCCCGGCTACGATGACAATGACACAACGAACGATGACAATGACGATGACGACCGCGACGTGAGAAACACCCCTTCCTCCCATTACCCGTGGCTGGTTCTGACCAGCATGGGCCCTTCCTCCCCCCCCACCCCCCCTTAGGCTAGAGTGGTGCATTATGACCTAACGGTTGACGCGTCCTTAGTCCAAATAAACAAAACACATCATACTCATTTCCTTTTATTTTTTGTTTATTAAGATTAAGAACGCGTCAACCGTTAGGTCATAATGCACCACTCTAGCCTAAGGGGGGGGAGGAGGGGCCTATGCTGGTCAGAACCCAACAAGGGGAGGGGGAGGAAGGGGGGTTTCTCACGTCGCAGTCGTCATCGTCTTTGTCATCGTTCGTTGTGTCATTGATATCGTCGCCGGAGGGTCGTCAAGGGAAGGGGACAAGGTCCCCGACGACAATTGCCAGAGCTCGCCTCTAGTTTCGGGTAGTAAGATACTCCGCTCTTTCTAGCTGATGTTTGCGAGGTGGACTTTTCACTTGAATCGCCTTTTACGATTAACAGAGCCATGCTCTGGGCCAATTCTACCCGGGCCCAGACGGGGTCATTTCCTTTTAATATTGTAATTCATTGAAATTTTGTCCATTCATTTTGTTTTGCTATTAATAACATCACCATAATTTTATTTTCTTCTCCAACAGAAAACAATAAATTCATCAAACACACCATTAACTCATTTTTTAACGTTCAATATCACAGGCGGCTCAATATAACCTAACCACTTGAAGCACCCTAGTTTCTCACGGCGTCGTCGTAATGGTTTTTCGAATTTTTTAATCGCATCTCCAGTTATAGTACACTTGATATCTCGGGTTTCCACTTTACTCATTGTTTTTTTTTATTATTTGCCCTTATTACCAACTGATTGTTCAATCTGATGGAAGATTTTTAATTGATATCTCCTCTCCACCATATCAATATTTGCTGTCAAAGCTAGGACTGTTGTTTGGGAATCAATGGTGTGTGGATTGACTAGGAAAACGCTTAAGTCCCGCCGCGTTGTTGGATGAGCGTAATTGGTGCATTGAGCTGCCATGTGTTATGCGAATTTTCTGTTGTTCTGTGGCAAAATCATTACTAAGTTGAATTTTTTTTAAAATTAAATTAAATTAAATTAAAAATTAACTTCATTTTTTAATTTTTTTTTAATTAATCGTAATTGTTAAAAAAAATCGTAAAATTGCGATTTTTATAAGAAATAGTTTCTCGATTGCGCTCAAATTTAACAATAATATATTAATTCATAAAATTAAGGTTCTGCGAAAAAATCATTAAAATCAGATAAAGCATGTAGGTGTTATAAGCCAAAGAATTGTTTAAAAAAAGAAAAAAAACTGTAAAATTTCGATTTTTATGATAAATATTTTTTCAATTGCGCTCAAATTTCACAAGAATATCTTAATTCATAAAATAAAGGTTCTGTGCAAAAATCATTAAAATCGGATAAAGCATGTAGGTGTTATAAGTCGAAGAAATTTGTTAAAAATCGAAAAAAATCGTAAAATTGCGATTTTCATGAGAAAAATTTTTCCGATTGCGCTCAAAAACGTGGCAGTTCTAAGTTCAGAGATTTCGAAGGCCTCCATAAAATTTCATCGCAATCGGATTATCGGTTTAGCCGGAATCGTGTGGACAAACAGACAAAAATACAGAAAAAAAAAAAAAAACAAAACATTCCGGATTTTTTTCTCCAGTGTAGTGAAATGGAATCTTCGCTTCGCTCGCTACGCTCGCTACGCTCATCCAATAATGCTAATCGTAAAAGGCAATTCAAGAGGAAAAAGGCCATCTTACAAACATCAGCTAGTATGTTATGAAGTATTTTTCTTTCCGAAACTAGAGGCGAGCCCTGGCAAACGTTGTCGGGGACACCATCCCCTTCCTTGTTGACCTCTCTTACAACGAAAAAGACAATGACAACACGAACGCTGACATAGGCGAAGACGGCCACGACTTGAGAACATCCCCATTCCTCCCCCTTAGTGGCTCGTTCTGACCAGCGTCGGACCTTCTTCCCTACTTAACTACCCTATAGGCTAACCGCTAGACAAAGGTACGTATTATGATCTAACTGGTCCTGCGCCCATATATAAAAAACAAACAAACAAGAAAATCATGTTCATTCAAATAACTACTTTATCTTTAGCTATTAATATCATAATGTATATAATTTATTATATTTTTCATTTTAACACATTAACTTACAACATCCAAGGCTGCGCTATCTCACCTACACGGTAGAAGCGCCCGCGTGTATAATGTCCACTGCGTTCTGGAACCCTCGTCGTCGACACCTCCCTTTTCTCCTGAGGACCTCCCCGACGTCGAAGACAATGACACAACGAACGATGACAAAGACGATGAATACCGCGACGTGAGAAGTCCCCCTCCCCCCCCCTTACTTATGGCTGGTTCTAACCAGCATGGGCTCTTCCTCCCCATATCCCCTAGCCTAGAGTGGTGCATTATGACCTAACGATTGACGCGTCCTTTCTCAAAAAAAAAATCTTCCACATATCCCCCAGGCTAGAGTGGCGCATTATGACCTAACGGTTTACGCGCCCATTAACTTAATGAATCCAAATACTTGTTAACCTCAGATGTAAAAAAGTGACTCAGGTCATTTCAACTTCAAGTTTTTCAATTATCTTTCCCAACACATTAATTAAGATAAATGTGCCAAGGGGATGGCAGAAGAGAACATAGCTCTAAGTTCACTTCGTGATTGCTAACGTTAAAACAATAAATGTAATAATTCACAATTAAAAACAACCAAATTTAAAATATATGAATAAAAAAATTCAAAACAATAAGCCCCTGTCTGGGCTCGGGGAAGTACTCGTCCAACAGCATGGTTCTGCTAATTGTAACAGGCGAGGAGAGAGAACACATGACTTGCTCACTCGTCTAACAACGACTTCGCCGTTTTCCTAGGACTAAGGTCCAATATCCAATACAAAATATAGTTGATGCCAATAAATAGTTATTAAAAATAAATATTGTAATTGCGTGAAAGGCAAAATTCTTCCAAAAGGCAATCACTTTCTATGACATCCGAGTTATTAGAGTGTTGAATGTTCTATATAAAATAACACAGTGGTGTTTTCAGTACCGGTAGGAAATAACATGTCACAACCGTACATCATATGCTAGCAGAATGTGCCAAGTATGTATGATGTCTTGCGAAGGCTATGTGATCTCTCTTAATCATATGAAGAACTTCTATCATATCATAACGGCGACAAACTTTCTAAATTTATCATCCAAAGTAATCTATTTAACAAAACTTAATTCACGTCATACACTTTTCTTCAATTTATTCATTTATATTCACATAACCCCCGTCTGGGCCCGGGGTATGATTGGCCCATGAGCATGGCTCTGCTAATCGTAAAAGGCGATTCAAGAGAAAAAGTCCACCAAACAACAGCTATTAAAACGGGATAATCTCCCCGAAACTAGAGGCGAGCTCTGGCAATCGTCTCGGGACCATCACCTTCCCTTTGACTACCTTCCCGACTACGACAAAGACAAGACGGCGGATGCCACAGACGGAAACGACCACAGCGTGGGGAACCACCAACCCTGCCCTCCCCGTACCCTCCCTTTCACTCTGTTCTTTGCCTGAGCCCGGCCTTGCTCCCGCCCCGCCCCCGGCCATGATCCCGCCCCGGCCCCTTGCCCCCGGCCACCTACTCCCGGCCATGCCCCCCTAGTTGTGGCTGGTTCTGACCAGCACGAGCCTGCGCACCCCGCGTCTCCCTACATCATCCTTTCGTTCCTCCCTTTTTAAAATATTTTCTAAGTTATTAACTAACTAATAAACTAAAATAATGCGGGAGATGCAACATGACCATACGGTTGCCGCGCTCTTACATTATCAACTTCAACTTCAACTGTTGCTATTGCTATGTCCTTTATTATCTTAACTAACAAAAACTTAGAAAACAATTTATAAAAATACAACAAACTAGACTTATAACTTATAATCACAGGCGGATAAAGTTGACCTTACCGGTTGAAGCGCCCTAGTTTCTCACGTTGGGTTGAGTCACTTGTTGTACAACAGAATGTGGCCAAGTGTTCATGTCCCGTGGTCCCGCTTTCTTTCATATAAATACTTTATTAAAAATACTATGGTAACTTTGGACTCCAGTGCTTTCCAAGGCCATTGTTCGACTGTCGATAGAGTTGGCGTCACCGGCGTTAGTCATCGGGGACCTCTCCACCTTCCCCTGATGACCTCCTGGGCGACAACGACCATGACAACACGAACTATGACGAAGACTATAATGACCTCGACGTGAGAACTTCCCTTTCCTCCCCCTTCTCGTGGCTATATAAGTGAAACTAGCATTTGTTATGGATCGTATGGTGAAAACAAATGTTTGGGGTTTGAGCCCCTTTAAATATCCTATTGTTCGTGTTTAGTGGAAGTGTCGGGTCTCGCTCAGAATATTATTATTGGCATTTTTTTAACAGAAAGTTTTTACGATTAGGTAGGTGTTGAAAGTTATTTTACATTAAAACTTAGATGCAGTGGCGTATGTAGGACATACTCATGGGGGGGCGGTCGATTCGCACGTTCATATACTTTCATGGGAAAGGCACGGTGGTCCACAAAAAATTGAAATTTTTGATAAAGAGTATTAAAAAGAAGTAAAGAGTAGAGTGAATTTGATACGTCTAAGAAAAAAAAAGTGGTGTGCTTAATTCAATACCGAAACAATGAAGTTTGTGTGCGTCAATATGATTTGTCGTCATGTCGAGCTTACAATTCACAGCGTACGTGCTGACACCTTGCAGCCCTTGTAGCTCAACAGGCCGTGCCCTGATGTAGGGCACTACCACATTCCGATACAACTTCAGTCCTTCCCCTACCGCCTTATATGATTATCGTCCATCCTAGAGTGGCCATTTATACATACTGTTGTAATATATGCCGTTAACTACGCTGTTTGCACAATAAAATAAAAAAATGTTACGGGAAAATATAATATATTATATATGTTAAGAATGATGCGGGGCGATTGCCCATCCTCCCCCCCCCCCCGCCCTTGTATCCGCCACTGCTTACAAGATATGTTTAAATGGCAGAAGATGGCTTTTCATGAATATTTGGGATTTACGGCACAATAAATTAATTTTAAGACAGTTAAAAATAGCCAATAAAAATATATTAAAAAAGCCACATTTAATATCCCGTTCCTTCTAGTCTGGAAATTTATCCATTGCATGGTTGCTTTCCTCTATACGTTTCAAAATGCAAACTGTAACAATGTCTTCACGACCTAGCTTGACAAAGGAAGATTATTGCAAACTGTTTTGAATTCCCCCTACCCCACTTAACCCTCGTCCTAGCTTGACAAAGGAAGATTATTGCAAACTGTTTTGAATTCCCCCTACCCCACTTAAAGCCGCATGAACAACTTAATAATTCTAAAGGAATTATTAGTTGTTCTGATCTTAAATATGTTACCAATGAGGAAATAAAAGAGGAACTCTCCAAACAAGGTGTCATTGACTTGTATAGAATAATGACCCGTGTTGATGGAGAAGAATTTCCAACAGCAACAACAATCCTCACCTTCAACACGAAGGATTTACCTGAAAAGGTGTTAGTGGGATACCACATTTTAGATGTCAGAACCTATATACCAAACCCCATGAGATGCTTCACCTGTCAAAGATTTGGACACACCAAGAATGTCTGTAAGTCTGAACCTATTTGCAGGAATTGCGGTTTCAAATCTCATGGTGAAGTGTAGTGTGAACATCCAAACAAATGTGTCAATTGTAGTGGTCCACATGCTTCTTCTTCCCGTGATTGTCCTAGATGGGCGGAAGAGAAGAAGATATGTGAGATAATGGCGGTTGACAAACTAAATGTTCATGAGGCAAGGAAAAGGTATAAACAAATTACAACACCACCTAATCTTCCAGTATCATTTGCGCAAGCTGTAACATCAATGCTTCACCTGTCAAAGATTTGGACACACCAAGAATGTCTGTAAGTCTGAACCTATTTGCAGGAATTGCGGTTTTAAATCTCATGGTGAAGTGCAGTGTAAACATCCAAACGAATGTGTCAATTGTAGTGGTCCACATGCTTCTTCTTCCCGTGATTGTCCTAGATGGGCGGAAGAGAAGAAGATATGTGAGATAATGGCGGTTGACAAACTAAATGTTCATGAGGCAAGGAAAAGGTATAAACAAATTACAACACCATCTAATCTTCCAGTATCATTTGCGCAAGCTGTAACATCAAATAGTAGAGGCATAATTGCAACAAATCAGGAAACAACACAGAACATCTCTAAACCCAAACCTATAAATCCCCAAGCTGATGCGGCTACCAGCCATGTTGAAGACATCACCATGGTTCAGGAGAACGCAAAGCTAAAGGAAACTATTGAAGCATTGCTTGTGATACAGAAATCACTACAAGATCAATTAAAAGAACAAGCAAAGCAACAACAGGAGCAGGGAAAACTCTTACAAGAGTTAATTTCCCTGACTCGATCTCAAATTCCAAGTGGAAAATTAGGTAAATTTAATCAACAGCAAGACGTCAACAGCAATGTTGATGTTCAAGTTGCAGTAAATTTACCTAAATCACCAAAAAAGTCAAAAACACAGAAACCATTAGAGGTTTTAGTGGGTCCAAATGTAAAGAGGATTTTAAAGATTCCCAATCTTAAAAACAGCCCATCCACGTCGTCACTTACTGATGACATGTTGGAGGATCGGCTGATGGATGAGAATCCTTTTGATATTTTAAAAACCCACAAAGTCAAATTAAAAAAATAAAAACAGCTGTATATAAGATACATAGAACATCTACAAACTTAAATGGCTACACTAATAACGTGGAATTGTAGAGGATTCTATGCAAATCTAGAAGAGTTACAGCTACTCTTAAAAAACACACAACCCTTGATCTTATTATTACAAGAAACTTTTTTCAAACCAACAGATAACCCTACAGTTAAGGGTTATACAATCTACCGTAAGGATTATACGGGAGGGGTTGAACGTGCACAGGGAGGTGTTGCCATTCTGGTGCATGACTCTGTGTATGCCACTCAAATTCTGTTGACAACTCGCCTTCAGGCCGTCGCCGTTACAGCTTACATTCCAAATGTAACCACATTATGCTGTATTTACATTCCACCACCATTAATCATTAGGCAGACGCGATCTGGAGGCATTGTCGGATCAACTACATGGACCCGTAATCTTGGGTGGTGATTTTAACGCTCACCATACTGACTGGGGTCAGTAGTTTCTGATCAACGGGTTTTGTTGTAGCAGATTTTCTACAACACAATGATGTTTCATTGTTGAACACGGGCCAGATGACTCATTTCACGTCACATTCTGGCACTTTTTCAGCCATAGATTTAGTCATGTGTACACCATTGCTATCGCTTGATCTCGAGCTAAATGTGCTTGATGATTTACATGGAAGTGATCATTTTCCAATTCAGGTGAATGTATTAAACTACAATAGGCCAACACAATCCAGGTCAGGGATGGAGACTTGCACAAGCTGATTGGGGAAAGTTCAGGAAATTAGTGAAGTCTCTTTGCTCAAGGTGGACTTTACTAGTTCTCGTGACCCCAACGTGCTTATCAATATGGTAAGAAATGCTTGCTTGATGCAGCATATAGCCAGTATACCACTGACTAGTGGTGAACCACGCCGTCGTGTCGTCCCCTGGTGGAACAAAGATTGTGCATTGGCCATCAAGGCAAAGAAAGCAGTCTTTTTAAAAAATTAAATACATTTCCTACATTTGAAAATTTAATCAATTTCAAGCACGAGAGAGCGAAAACGAGACGAATTATCAAACATAGTAAGAGGCAGTCATGGCAAGAGTATGTATCTTCTATAAATTACAGCACCTCTTCCACGAGGCAGTCATGGAAAGAGTATGTAATCAATTAGTGGACGTCAGGTAAACACCATACCCGCTATCAAGGATGGCGGGCAATTAGTTACTACTCCAGCAGATGTGGCTTCAGTACTGGGTACACATTGTTGCATCGGTAAGCAGTAATGCACGATATGATGCAGAATTTCTAGCACACAAGCAGTTGACAGAAGCTCGAAAACTTAATTTCTCATCTGAAAACGATGAGCCATACAACAGAGCGTTCTCTTTGTGGGAACTCCGTATGGCGTTAAGCTCATTACGTCGCACATCTGTGGGAGAAGACAAAATGCACAACGACATGTTTGTGCACCTGACTGATTCCTCATTGGAAGTTATTATTGTTTTGATTTTATATATTGTGGTTGTCTGACATATTTCCCGATGATTGGCGTAGTGCCATCTTAATTCCACTGCTTAAACCCACAAAAGATAAGTCGATGCCGACTTCATATCGCCCTATTTCTCTGACAAGTTGCTTCTGCAAATTGTTCGAAAAGATGATCAACAAACGACTAATGTGGATGCTGGAGACACGCGGTTTATTGGCGAACGTCCAATGTGGATTTCGTCAACGTCGTTGCACCATCGACCACTTGGTTCGATTAGAGACGTTTATTCAAGAAGGGTTTGTTGGCAAAACAACAGGTTGTTGGTGTGCTTTTTGACATTGAAAAAAGCATACGATACAACATGGAGGTATAATATACTTCAACAGATTCACGAGTGGGGTTTTAGAGGGCACATGCCAAAATTTTTAGAAAACTTTTTAAAAGATAGAATTTTTAAAGTTCGTGTTAACAATGTTTTGTCAGACTCGTTCTCACTGGAAACAGGTGATCCACAAGGCTCGGTCTTGTCGGTATCACTGTTTGCTATTGGAATAAACAGTGTAGTGGATGGTATCCAAAGAGCCTAATATCATGCCTATTTGTAGATGACCTGGGAATCTTCTACAGATCGGTAAATTTATCAACAGCTCAAAGACACGTGCAAATTGGATTAAACAATATAAGTGAATGGGCTCGAAAGCGGGGGACACGATTCTCTCCCGAAAAAACTCAGTGCATTCACTTTTGCCGTCTTCAAGGAATCCAAAATGACCCACAACTATCGTTTAAACAATGTAGAACTTCTATTCAAAACAAATGTCCGTCTTCTCGGCATGGTGTTTGACAAAAAGCTAAATTGGAAAGACCACGTTGTTGAGTTACGCAAAAAATGCATGTTGAAAATCAACCTATTGAAAGTTCTCAGTAATTCATCGTGGGGTGCAGATAGGACTTGCATGTTGAGAATTTACGGATCTCTAGTTTGCTCCAAGATGGACTATGGATGTTTCGTATACTCTTCAGCAAGTAACACAACCCTTAAACTTCTAGACACTGTCCACCATTGTGGTCTTCGTATTGCTCTTGGTGCATTTCGAACAAGCCGGTAGTCAGCTTGTATGCCGAGTCCGGTGTGTCCTCCTTGGCAGAACGGAGAAACCTCTTGATGGGTACGTATGTAATGAAAATTAAAGCTATGCCTAACCATCCAGCAAATCGGAATGTTTTTAACACGACATGTCAGACACTTTGATAACAAACCCAAGGCATCTCTTCCAACGGGATTAAGATGTAAACTTTTGTTTAATCTTATAGAATTTCATCTGCCACAAGTTTTTAATTTTGTTTTAGCAATAACCCGCCCTGGTTTACACCATAGCCGATTATTATATTTGACCTTTGTCGTTTTGATAAAAACTCTACTTGCGATAGTGTATTCAAAATTAACTTTAGAGAGATTTGCCATGAACATCAAAGGTTTACTTTGGTATTCACAGATGGCTCCAAAATTGACAACAAGGTTTTAAGTGCTTTTTATTGCTCCACCTTAACTGAACGTTTCAGGCTAAGCGACGTGTGTTCAGTTTTCACTGCAGAGTTATTCGCCATCCGTGAAGCTCTTAAATACATTCTACGCTGTCGTTGTGGAGAATACCTTTTGTGTTCAGATAGTTTAAGTTCACTTCAAGCTATAGAACTCATGTATTCAAGTCATCATTTGGTACAAGATATCCAATTCTATTTAGAAAAACTAACCTCTAAGGGTTATATAATAGAGTTTTGCTGGATAGCTGGACACGTGGACAAAGAAGGGAATGAACACGCTGATCGGGCTGCTAAGGAAGCTTCCCAGCGTCGCGACGTTGATTTCAATCTAGTTTCCCGTTCCAGATATCAAGAGTGGATCAAGCAAAGATGTTGGATTTGCGACAAGCATCTTGGGATGTGTTGCAAAATAACAAATTGCGTAGTGTGATGCCCACATTGGCTAACAAAATTCGTCCACCTACGTCTCGACTCTCACGTAGAGAAGAGGTGGTATTGTCTAGACTTCGTATAGGGCACACACGCCTAACACATGGATATCTCTTAACCAGAGAAAAGGTTATTCCCATATATGGCACATGTGATGTACCTTTAACCGTACATCATATGCTATCAGAATGTACCAAATATGATGCCTTGCGCATGCAATTTGATCTCTCCCAATCATATGAAGAACTTCTATCATATGATAACGGCGACAAACTTTCCAAATTTCTCATCCAAAGTAATCTATTTAACAAACTTTAAGTAACTTCATACACATTTCTTTCTTTTCTTTATTTTCATTTACATACATAACTTTTATTTTGCTATTACTTTCTTCATCTTCAATTTATTTTTTTATTTATACACTTAGAAAACAATCTAATCATCAAACATACCTGCATTAACTCTTCTAGTTTACTTTCATTCACAGGCGGCGCAATATGACCTAACCGGTTGAAGCGCCCTAGTTTCTCACGTCGTCGTCGTAGTCATCTCGAGCTTAGAATCCACAGCAAGAGCATACATGGCAGCATATTAACGATTGATTTTATTTTCAATTTAGCATACCAGACACATTCAGAGGCACTCTGATGATTTCTGACAATATAACGGAAATGTGTATTTTTACTGCATGAGAGTTTTAAATATTCTTCGTGTGGCATAGCTCCACTTGGGTACATTATATATTTTCTAAAAGCAGAATTCGAGGGCCCCTTAGCCACCCGGGGCCCTGCTCCTGCGCGCACTGCGAGTAGGCTTCCTATAAATCCGCCTCTAGTTAGAGTTGTACATTATGACCTAACGGGTTATGCCCCCTTACAATGAATGAACTCAAATTCACGTTGCCTTGTGGCTGGTGCATGAAACTTTCCTCCCACCATCCCCTAGGCGACAGTAGCGCATTTTCAGCATTATTACCTAACAGTTGACGCGCCCCTAAACTTAACGAATTTACCAAAATATTATGGGTAATTTATTTCTATGTGTGGAGATCATCAGTTTTACATAAGCCATGTCAGAGTATCGAAATCTAATTGAATTATACATACTAATAATAGGCTAATATATTCAGATTACTAACTGCAAATTTAAATTAATCGCGACTCAAATGAATTTATTTAAATGATTCGCCATTCTGATATAACAACAATCACGACAATTAGAAACCCGTGGCTTCATAGTTCATAACTGAACTATACGAGAGTTTGAGATGATGTCAAACAGACTGCCATTGCCGACTGGTGGGTGAAAATTACAATATGACGTAGATTCCTTAAAGCTGTATATCATTCAACAAGTTCCAACCAATCGAATATGTATTCCAATATCTATTATTAACGTTTATGCAAGGAAACATTGGATAGTGATCCTCGTGGAAACCTGTAAAAGCAGTTCTGAGGGCTATGCCATCCCGTCTGGGCCCGGAACTAGGCGCGAGCTCTAGCAATCGTCGGAGACATTTCCCCCTACCCTTGACGACCTCTCCGACGACGATAACAATGACATCACGCATAAAGACAAAGACGATGACGACCGCGACGTGAGAAACCCCCTTTCTTCCCCCTTCCCGAGTCGGGTTCATGCCAGCGTAGGCCTCTCCTCCCCATATTTCTTAAGCTAGATTTTAGTGCATTATGACCTCACAGTTGACGCGCCCTTAATCCAAATAAACCAAAAACTCTTGATAATTACATTTTTATTTTCACATTCTCATAAACTAATAAACACAATAGTAACAAACAGACAACCTGTTCAATATTTTAACATATTATAACATATCACTCGCCGCGCAATATGGCCTAGTTCCTGCTGTCGTCGGCATGCAGATAGAATGGCTTCCGTACACGTTCTCCTCAGAAGGGACCTTTGAAAAGCAAAGTTAATTTTGCCTGTAAAAGAACCAGCAACATGCATCAACTGTGGAGAATCCCACCCTGCGTCGTACAGGAAGTGTCCTAGTTCCTGTTGTCGTCGTCATCTAGAGTTGCAGTCTTGTGCACGTTCTCCTCAGAAAGGAACTGTGCCTGTAAACAACAGCAACATGCATCAACTGTGGAGAATCCCACCCTGCGTCGTACAGGAAGTCCCCTAGTTCCTGAAGGAGCCGAATCCGGGTCCAGGCCCTCACCGGCATCACCAGCAACGACATGCATCAACTGTCGAGAACCCCACCCTGCGTCGTACAGGAAGTGTTCCGAAGTTCCTGAAGGAGCCGAATCCAGGTCCGGGGCCCTTATCGGCATCACCTCCAGGCCCAGGGACCAGCAACATGCATCAACTGTGGAGAATCCCACCCTGCGTCGTACAGGAAGTGCCCTAGTTCCTGAAGGAGCCGAATCCAGGTCCAGGGCCCTCACCGGCATCACCAGCAACATGCATCAACTGTGGAGAATCCCACCCTGCGTCGTACAGGAAGTGCCCTAGTTCCTGTTGTCGTCGTCATCTAGAGTTGCAGTCTTGTGCACGTTTCCTCAGAAAGGAACTGTGCTGTAAAAGAACCCAGCAAACATGCATCAACTGTGGGGGAACCCCACCCTGCGACGTACAGGAAGTTGTCCTAGTTCCTGAAGGAGCCGAATCCAGGTCCAGGGCCCTCACCGGCATCACCAGCGACCGTCGACTCACAAGGAAACCACTCCGACTCGTACAGCCCCTGTAACTTCTTATGACAGGGAAACCGTTCTTATGCTGAGTATTAACTAACACCAACCAAAAACCGTGTTCGATCTCCGCCCAAAACCAAAAAAACCCCCGTCCTGCAACCCTGATCCACCCCAGTCCCCTGTCTGGGAAAATCATTGCAAACCCCAGCTGAAGCCTTGACTTCTCTCTCTTCAGATCCCGTCATTCCATCCTTGCAAACCTCCTCAAAGTTCTTGCGTGTAATAATGCTTCTCTTTAGTCTCCAAACAATCATGGGAAGTTCCCCCTAAATCCAAACATGTACCTCCCTCTCACCAGTCCACCTGGCTGGATACTAGAGTTTTCCCCACTGACATACCAACATTCTCCTCTTAAGAGTTAAAGTAAAACTCGGTATTGGACATACAAGAATAAACAAAAACTCACTTTAATGCAGTTGTCCCTAAGCCAGAAAGAACTGATCCAAGCTCAAACTTTTTTGATTTCATCCAAAGTAATCTATTTAACAAAAATTTAGTTCACATCACACACATTTCTTTAATTTCTTTATTTTGTATTACATTAATAACTTTTTTTTTGCTATTACATTATCACCATCATTTATTTTGTTATATATACACTTAGAAAACAATCTAATCATCAAACACACCATAACATCATCTCATTTTATTATCACAGGAGGCGCAATATGACCTGACGGTTGACGCGCCCTCAGACATAATAAACTTCAAACTTCAACTTCCACCACTCGGATTTTTCGATCGACGACACGATTTGAAAACGACATCGATTTGTCATAGAGGGTGTACATTATTGTGTGTCTCGTTGGTCTTGTGGTTAACGTCTCTGCTTCCAGTGCAGAAGGTCCAGGGCTCGAATCCCGCTCTAGGCTAGAGTTTTTTACTTCTGATTTGGGCTTTCATCTGTTCTTGGCTTAGGAATTTTTTGAAGGTGACTTTGGAGCCTTCCTAGCAATAAGGAACATAATAAATTCTAAGGTTGTTCCGAATAAGCCTTGTTTATTCTGGTGCAGTCCGCGGGCTGGAATCGTGTCCAGCTTGATTTTATCGGGATTTCCTACTTAAATTCGCCGGTCTTTATTTTTTGGTCAATGTTCGCTCGTCGATGTCGGCGCCTGCAGGGTTGGCTTGGTTGGTTTTTAATCAGTTCTGTGACTGAGTAGGTGTTGATATTTGGAATTAAATGCACATGACAGTCGTTATTCTATCATAATGAAGTCTAATTTACCGTATTCCGTCATAAACAAATGATTAATATAGCAGATTGTGATACGTATTTGGTGGAGGTACCGGGTAGAGCGAGAAAAGTTGAAACTCCATAAGAATAGCATTGTTGGTGGAGGCGCCGGGTCCTTACCTATTAATTAAAATATTTCAATTTCGGAGGGTGGTATTATTGCTGTGGTATTTTGTTAAGTATAGCGCACGTGTCGTTGAAATAATTGTGTATCAGATATGAAGGTCAGTGTACTATAAGCAACAAATCGCAAACTCAGTACTTGTAACTTGCTCTACTTTTTTAGCAGAGTGGACTTCATAAACGCGTATATCATTACGATCTTATATACCTATACAATTATTAATAACTACATTTGCCATTAAGTACAAGAAAAACGCTAAAGTTGATGTTTGACAAGTGAGCGAGCCAGTGTCGAGTAACTAGGAACATTCCCATTCACCCCCGTCTGGGCCGGGGTAGAATTGGTCAGAGCATGGCTCTGCTAATCGTTTAAAAGGCGATTCAAGACAAAAAGTCCACCTCGCAAACATCAGCTTGTATATGAGCGAAGTTTTTACTCCAGAAACTAGAGGCGAGCTCCGGCAATTGCGGTCGGGGACACTCATCCTTCCCTTTACGACCTTCCGACAACGAGGGCAATGGCACAAAGAACGATGACAAAGACGATGATGACCGGGGACGTGAGAAACCCCCCTTCCCCCCTTACCCGTGGGCATTCCTGATTGAAGATTTTTCCGAGCATTTCCTCAGTCGACATTACGCAGGCTAGGTATTAAGTCCTCATAAACAGCCATCAAGCATCAATTAAACAATTTTCCTGTCGCCAAATAACCTTGTTGACACCTGAAGAGGAACATGCATTGCACCCTGGACAGGTTTCCCACATAACAAAGTTAATATAAAAATATGATAAGCGTTATAACTAACACAAACATTCAAATGATCAAGTCTTAAACTTAAAAAATATAAACTCTAATAATACAATATAATCAGCAAAACACTCCATTAACTCATTTCATTACTTCATATAACAGGCGGCGAAATATTACCTAACCGGTTAAGCGCCCTAGTATAGTTTCTCATTTCGTATTTCATAATATTCGTGCAGTACACAATACTATTTCTTCCCTCCCCGCCTGCTTTTGGGGTAGAATTGGCCCTAGGCTTGGCTCTGCTAACCGTAAAAGCAATTCAAGAGAAAAAGTCTACCTCGTAAACATCAGCTAGTAGGAAGGGTAGTTTACTAGTTTTACTCCCCTTAACTAGAGGCGAGCAACAAAAAAAACTATATCGTTCCGAAAAGAGAGGCGAGCTCTCGACATTGTCGACGGGGACATCTCCTTGACAACTTTGACAATTACAAAACAAACGATGACAAAGACGATGACGACCGCAATGTCAGAACGCATTATTTAAGTGGTTGGTTGTGATAAGCCTGAGACCCTGCTCCAAATATTACCTAGGCTAGAGTGGCGCTTAATGACTCACGGTGACGCGCCCTCATCCAAATATACCAAACTAGAGGTGAGCTCTGGCAGTCGTTGTCGGGGATCTCTCCCCATTTCCCTTGACAACCTTCCTGACGATGACGACAACGACGACTATGACAACTAGCACGATTACAAAAACGATGTAAACACGACTTGAGAACTTTTTGCCCTGACTGATCCTTTGCAATTTGACCTTACTGCATACGTGCCCTAAAGCAAAAAAAAAACAAATATATGAATAAATCCCATATTCTGAGAATGGCGACAATTTTACCCAGTTTATTTCTTGAAATTATTTATTTAAACACTAATATCATCAAAAAATTAAAATTTAGAACCAAATAATTAAAAACACGAATGTAATCACTCACGTCTTTATATTCTTATTTCATATAAGAGGGAATGGCACACATTTGGCAGTTGGAAAATAGCTTTTCGCTCAGCCAAGATTCATCAGACGTATATGAAACATTGCAAATGGTTGTCAACGAAGCATACATAGACGACCCTGCGGTCATCAATTTTCAAAATTTAAAATCACGAATAATGTCGATTTTGGGAGTTCTTAAAAAAATCAAAATTCTTGAAAATTTATTTATTTTTATAAATTATTTTAAAATAAAATTTGGACATGTGTTACTGAAGAGCCCTTTATTTCCACATTTGTGACATATTTTCGAAATTTCAGACACCGGTGGTGTCAGTCGGCGAAGCGAACAGCAATTTGCCTAAACGCTGAAACAGTTTATTTTCCCGCGTTCACGTTCGAATCTTGCCGTTCATACACCTTTCCTTCCCCTACCTTTACCCTCCCTACTGCTGAATAGATAAGCCTGTGTACTGGAGAGCAGAGAGGCGCAGTTGAGTGACGGGACCGAGTTCGGTCGGTCTAACGCGACGTTGGTCGGATTTAAATTCAGAATAAACTGCGAGGGCATTTAGGACTTTTTCCGTGAGCCGAGGTGTATAGAAACACTAGTCGCGTTAAATAGTGGTTGAGGCCGTAAGGGATCAAGCTCAATTCAGTTTTCGTCGATTGATTTATTAAGTCAGACCATGACCGGGCTTAGTCAGTGTTGAGTTAGTGACTTGTGAGTGACGGTACTATTCAGTAAATTTGTTAAAGCAATTAAACAGTGATACCCCGTCTAATCAGTGCAGTACAATAGTTAAATTAACTAAAGAATCAGACGCAGCATACTGGACCACGTATTGGTTTTGTTGTCTGTAACTACGCCTATCCCACCTCAAGCAGACGCACCACGCGAACGACACGTCACCCCCTCGACGTCACCCCTTCTACGTCACACCATCACAGGAGGCTGGCTACATCAGTGAAGACGACTGCATGAACCAGCATGATGAGTACTCGACAAATATAGTTATTCAATTAAGTAGTAGTATAAAGAGACATTTTTTTATAATTGCGTCAGTCAATTAGAATATTTCTTAAAGATGGGATACAGATGACATTTGAACTTTATTATTCTACCATCATTTTGCTTTCGTTTCTTATTTACAATAATACATCAAAATATTATAATCATATTGAACAATCGATCAGAGGAACTGACTAAAACTTTTTCAGTATTGATTTACGTTGCCTTGGGGACTTTTGAACTTGTGCTTATCTATGTGTGTTTTAATTGGTTTGGTACGCGAGACGGAAAATATACCTCGTTGTGTTATAATCACTGTTACTTTCAGTTGTACTATTAGTAACTGTTACCGATCACGCCTAGAAAAAGAGAGGTAGGCAGTTCCCGCTCTTTCCTTCCACAGGGCTAGAACGAACTCCTGGCGCCCTCCCTTAACCCGAACCCACGTTACTCAGGCCAGCTAGTCAGGGCTACAACGCATGTCTTATACTCTCTTTATAAATTTTGAATTCAAATTAAATAAAACATGAATTCTTCTAATTAACGCTATCCTAACGTTCTTGTTATTACTATTGGCCAGTGTCCCCTCCTCCCTCACTTGACGACCGCCCCGACGACAATGACCATGACGACACGAAACGAATACAACGAGGGATGGAGACCCCGACGTTAGAACCGCCCCTTTCCTCCCCCAAACCCGTGGTAGTTTTGACGGCATGTGAAAATCCTCCCGTCCCCCTTTAGAAAAGAGTTGGCAGATTCGCTGCAGAGTTATTCGCTATACATTGCCGTTGTGGAGAATACCTTGTGTTCAGATAGCTTGAGCTCATTTCAGCCATTAAACTCATGTATTCAGGTCATCATTTGGTAAACGACATCCAATTCTATTTAGAAAAACTAAACTGTAAGGGTTCTATAATAGAGTTAAGCTGGATTCCTGGACACGTGGGCACAGAGGGAAATGAACACGCTGATTGGGCTGCTAAGTGCGCTTCCTAGCGCCGCGACGTTGATTTGATTCTAGTTCCCGTTCCAGATGTCATGAGTGGATTCAAGCAACGATTGTTGGATTTGCGACAGACATTTTGGGATGTGGTGCAGAATAACAAATTGCAAAATGCAAAATGCAAACACATCATACAAAATCATTTCTTTATTTATTTCCATTCAAATAAATAATTAATTTAGTTTTGCTATAACTATAATTACCATACACTTTTTTCCAATATATTCAATAAGAAAACAATATAATCATCAATAACACCATTAAATCATTTCATTCAATTTAAATATCACATGCGACGCAATAGGACCACACCGGTTGAAGCGCCCGAGATTCTCTTACGCCGTACGTGAGTGTCAACCTTTACTATATTATCTCTCCAGCATGAATCGGTCCACCTGACGTCCCTCAGTCCCTTATTCGTCGGGGATACCTCCCTCTCCCCTTAACGACTTATCCAACGTCAACGACTATGTCAAAACGAACGTTGACCATCGAAACGTGAAAACACTTCTCACCCCCCCCCCCCCTCCAAACCGCCGTGGCTGTTTTGACCAGCAAGTGATTTTCCTGCCTATAGCGACTCGGCTAGATTGGATGATGAATGAATGAAGATACAATGCATTTTATTAAATTTACGAAGGTTACTGTCGTCATGTTACGAAAATTCTATGAATATTTAGGTGAGAAAAAACTGTAGATTATATTAAGAATCATAATATAGCAAACTGGTCTAGGATCGCTTAGGAAACAAAGTATGCCCGTCTTGGCCCGGGGTAGAATTGGCTTAGAGCATAACTCTTCTAATCGTAAAAGGCGATTTAAGAGAAAAAGTCCACCTCGCAAACATCAGCTAGTAAGAGTGAAATCCCCGAAACTAGGCTATATTTATTTAGATTTCTTACTGCAAATTTAAACGAATCGCGACTCAAACGAATTTATTTAAATGATTCGCCATTCTGATATAACAACAATCACGACCATTAGAAACCCGTGGCTTCATAGTTCACAACTGAACTATACGAGAGTTTGAGATGACGTCACACAGACTGTCATGGCCGACTGGTGGGTAAACATTACAATGGCGCAATCTAAACCCAAGTTTTAAAAGTGTGAATGTTATTTGAGATTCCTCAATACTGTACATCAATAAGCTGTTCAACTCAAACAAATCGGAACGATTTAGCAAGGACACATTGGAAATTGAAACCCTGTATAATAAAAAAAGCTTGAACTCTGTGAAAGCAGATCTGTGGGCTGCCATCCCGTCTGGGCCCGGGGTAGAATTGGCCTAGAGCATGGCTCTGCTATTCGTACAAGACGATTCAAGAGATAAAGTGCACTTCGAAACATCAACTAGAAAGAGGGGAGTATATTACTCCCCGAACCTAGAGGCGAGCTCTGGCTATCGTCGTCGGGGACCGTGTCCCCTTCCCTTGACGACCTCCCCGACGAAGATGACAATGACACAACGAACGATGACAAAGACGATGACGACCGCGACGTGAGAACCCCCCTTTCCTCCCCTTACCCGTGGCTGGTTCTGACCAGCATGGGCCCCTCCCCCCTCCCCCCCCCTTAGGCTAGAGTGGTGCATTATGACCTAACGGTTGACGCGTCCTTAATCCAAATAAACCAAAAAAGTTTCATGGGAAAAGGATAATGACGTTGGATTTAAGGGGCAGAGCCCCGTTACAGTAGCGCCGCCGCAGGCGATTATTTGGAAAGTTAGTTTTATTTAGAATGCGTTTGGTGCTTAAAATGAAAAGAGGGAGCTGAATGCAATACCGAAATAGTAAAGATTTGTGTAGTGGAAACTCTAGAAAACCACCAAAAACAATTTAAAAAACAACTATTTTGTAAATCCACGGGGGTCGGGGGGAGTCAGTGCCCTTGCAAATTTGGCCCAACACCCTTGGTATTGATGGGAACCTGTAGACCAAGAACACGTGAGGTTGTCTAATTTTAAAGCTTAATTTGCATTTTTATAATTTTCTTTTCTTTTTTTTTCTTTTTTTTTAATATTTAATATGTGGTTGCCCATCCTGGCGCCCCCATTTTGGGGCGCGCCCCACAGGTTGAGAACCGCTGATTTAACAAAACTTAACTAACATCATAAACATTTCTTGAATTTATTGGATGAGCGAAGCGAGCGTAGCGAGCGAAGCGAAGATTCCATTTCACTACACTGGAGAAAAAAATCCGGAATGTTTTGTTTTTTTTTGTATTTTTGTCTGTTTGTCTACACGATTCCGGCTAAACCGATACTCCAATTGTGATGAAATTATCTGGAGGCCTTCGAAATCTCTAAACTTAGAACTGCCACGTTTTTGAGCGCAATCGGAAAAGTATTTCTCATGAAAATCGCAATTTTACGATTTTTTTCGATTTTTAAAAAGTTCTTCGACTTATAACACCTACATGCTTCATCCTATTTTAATGATTTTTGCACAGAACCTTTATTTTATGAATTTAGATATTCTTGTAAAATTTGAGCGCAATTGAAAAAATATTTATCATAAAAATCAAAATTTTACGTTTTTTTTTTCTTTTTTCAAACAACTCTTTGACTTATAACACCTACATGCTTTATCCGATTGTAATGATTATTCACAGAACCTTAATTCCATGAATTAATATGTTCGTGTTAAATTTGAGCGCAATCAAGAAATTATTTCTTATAAAAATCGCAATTTTTTGTTTGTTTTTTTGTTTTTTTTTACAATTACGATTAATTTTGAAAAATTAAAAAATTAAAGTTAATTTTTTAATTTAATTTAATTTAATTTAAAAAAATCTTTAACTTAGTAATGATTTTTTCAAAGAATAACAGAAATCCGCATAACAAATGGCAGCTCAATGCACCAATTACGCTCATCCAACAACGCGGCGGGACTTAAGCGTTTTCCTAGTTTATTTCCATTCACATAAATAATTTTTGTTTTGCTATTACTATCATCATTTCATTTTTTAATATACACACTTAGAAATTCATTCATTCATTCAAAGTAATTTAAAAAGCCAAATTTTCTTCACATTAAACACATCAATCAAACACAATCAAAGAAATTTTCTTTAATTAATAAATTAATTTCCATTCACATAAATACCATTTGTTTTGATATTACTACCATCATCATCATTTTATTTTCATATATACACTTTGAAAACAATCTTATCATCAAACACACCATTAACTTAATCTCATCAACTTTCATCATCACAGGCGGCGCAATATGAGTAATATGACCTAACCGGTTTAAGCGCCCTAGTTTCTCACGACGTCCTTTATTGATATTAACCTTGTTGATGAATCAATTGCCGTCGGGACCACCCACATTACATTGACGACCATGACAGCACAAACGATGACAAAGACGAAGACGAAAATCTTCCAACCCGTGACTGGTTTTGACCAGAATGGGAATTTTCTCCCCATATTCCCGTGTCTGGGCCCGGGGTGGATTGCCCAGAGCATGGCTCTGCTAATCGTACAAGGCGATTCAAGAGAAAAAGTCTACCTCGCAAACATCAGTAAGTATGAAGGGTAGTATATGTTTTCCCGAAACTAGAGGCGAGCTCTGGCAATCGTCGTCTTGGACATCTCTCCCTACCCTTGACGACGTCCCCAACGATGACAATGACACAACGAACGATGACAAAGACGATGACGACCGCGACGTGAGAAACCCCCCTTCCTCCCCTTACCCGTGGCTGGTTCTGACCAGCATGGGCCCCTCCTCCTCCCCCCCCCCCTTAGGCTAGAGTGGTGCATTATGACCTAACGGTTGACGCGTCCTTAATCCAAATAAACCAAAAGGCGAGCTCTGGCAGTCGTCGACTGGGATCCCCCGTCTGGGCCCGGGGTAGAATTTGGCACAAAGCATGGCTCTGCTTATCGTACAAGGCGATTCAAGAGAAAAAGTCCACCTTGAAACATAGCTAGTATATGAAAGGAGTATATTACTCCCTGAAACTAGAGGCGAGCTCTGGCAATCGTCGTCGGGGACCTTGCCCCCTTCCCTTGACGACCCCTTGACGACGATAACAATGACACAAAGAACGATGACAAAGACGATGACAACCGCGACGTAAGAAACCACCCTTCCTACCCTTACCCGTGGCTGATTCTAACCAGCATAGGCCCCCTCCTCCCCATATCCCCTAGGCTAGAGTGGTGCACTATGACCTAACAATTGACGCGTCCTTAATCCAAATAAACCAAAACACTTTCTGAATCTCTCTCATTGACGACCGCGACGTAAGACCCCCCTCCCCTCTATCCTCCCCCTAACCCGTAGCTGGTTCTGACCAGCATGGTACATTCCTACCCACAACATCTTGGCTATGAGTGGCGCATTGAAACCTTATGGTTGAAGTTTCCCGAAACTCTACTAATCAAATCGTCACGAAAAATATTTAATCAACACAATCAATTTATTAACTCACAATATCAGATAAAATGCGATATGACCTACCCGGTTGAAGCGCCCTTAAATTCTCTTGTCGTACTAGCTGTTGTCTCAAATCGGATTTTACTTGATTCTTTTTTGTTCCACATAGATGCTAGAGCAACATACTCATCTAAAATGCCCCTTTATAACATCGTGCCTTGAAACTGTGCACAAATATACACTCAAACACGCAAAAATATGCGTTCCAAAATCACAACCCTTTCTTGGTAATCATCGTATTGTGACCGAACCAACTAGCCCAAATTACAAAACAAAATCTAGAAGATTTACAGAAAATGCTTTCGGGTACGTCAATAATGGCCAATATTTTTTTCTCGTCCCCAAATCCCCTTGGCTAGAGTGGTGCGTTATGTCCTAACGGTTGACGCGTCCTTAATCCAGAATAAACCTATTCTCGCCTTACTTAGCTGAACTGCTGGTAAAGGGTTTTAATCCCCCTATCCCTTATGCTAGAGTGGCGCTTATGACCTAACGGTTGAACCACCTTGAATCAAAATAAATTCAAAAATCTTAATTTTAATAAGACTTAACTAAGTAGGAAACGATCCATGAGGCCGTGACATACGAGAATCGTGTTGTTTAGGTTGTGAACGAAGGCGGTGAGTCCAACAAGCCGATGTCAGTGTTGCTTTTGTTCCTATTAGGAGATTAATTTTTGGCTTGAGTTTTAGAGCTATGTCATTTGAACAGAACAGATATTTATAAATAACTTTGTTTTCATATCAAAGAATCTACAGAGCTCGTGTTTTTATACATTTTAATTCTCAACGCAAAGAGAATCATTGGACGTGGCTCTGTGAACCAGCCTAGGACCCGGGAGAAGATATCCAGCATCGCTCTGCCCAGCAACCGAGGTGTCTACAACCATCTTAGTTGGCGTGTGCGTCTTGATACAAGGACGAACAACTCAGATTGTACAGAGCTCGTGTTCTTACACATTATAAGTCTCGTCGCACTGAGAATCACTGGTCGTGGCTCTGTGAACCAGCCTAGGACCCGGGAGAAGATATCCAGCATCGCTCTGCCCAGCAACCGAGGTGTCTACAACCATCTTAGTTGGCGTGTGCGTCTTGATACAAGAAATAACTCAGATTGTACAGAGCTCGTGTTCTTATACATTATAAGTCTCGTCGCACAGAAAATCATTGGACGTGGCTCTGTGAACCAGCCTAGGACCCGGGAGAAGATATCCAGCATCGCTCTGCCCAGCAACCGAGGTGTCTACAACCATCTTAGTTGGCGTGTGCGTCTTGATACAAGGAATAACTCAGATTGGGAAGTGCAACTCGTGACTTTGTCGTGGTTTTACCTGCTAGGATGAGCGAAGTAACCTAAAGGAAGCTAAAATACAACTAAGAGGTGACCTCTCTCCCATTTTCCTCCTCATACCTGTGACGCATGGTTCTGACCAGCGTGGGATTTTTCTTCTCACATCCCCTAGGCTAGAGTCGCGTATGATGACCATCCCTTTCCTCCCCCTACCCTTGTCTGGTTTTGACCAGAATGTGACTTTCCCTCCCACATCCTCTAGGCTAGAGAGTCGCGTATTTTTACCAAACCGTTGTCGCGCCCGAAATCCAATATAACAAATAATATTTCCTTATAGTTGACGCGTCCTTATCCTAAACAATTAATAAACAATAATAGCACTATATATTAAATTAAATAAATTACAATATTACAGTCGGCGCAATAAACGTAAGCGCTTAGTTTCTCTAGTCGTTGTAGTCGTGCATACCTTTTTATCAGCTATTAAGAGCAGATACATAACCCCCGACACAAGAAGTGAGCTCTGGCACTCGTCGTCGGGGACACCTTCCCTTTCTCTTGACGACCTCCTCGATGACGATGACAAAGACTATGACGACCGCCACGGCAGAACACCTTCTGTACTCCCCTTACCCGTGGCTGGTTCTGACCAACATGAGCGCCTTCTCCCCATATCCCCTAGGCTAGAGTTATGCATTATGTTATGACTTAACGGTTGACGCGCCCTTAATCCAAGTTCACTTTAAAAAAATGGTTTTTGCACAACGTAGGTTATGAATTTCGTTCCTGCATAATAAGTATTTCGAAAGTGTATTTATTAACATTAATTATATTGGCCAAAACATTATTTTAGTCAATTTGACAGGAGGATTAAATCTCACTTTGTTATTGCCAACATTAAAACAATAAATAAATGCGCATTAATAACACAATTAAAAAATTGTGATTAAAAAATTATCAAAACAATAATATGGCCCAAGTCTAGGCCCGGTGTAGAACGCGTCCGAAATAGCGTTTGATGTAAGATTTTTTTCGTCAACAGGTAAAAATCTCTTATTTGTACCTTGTGACAAAAAATCGCACATCGAAAATATTTCAGAAAACTATTTTCCCTTTTATTCGGTACGGAGACAAATGTGTGTTGAAACAATAAAAAATATATCATAATTTAAATTAATTATTGCACCTAGAACGAACATTTTCTTATGGACCCAACATTTGCATATAATAATTAAAATGGAACTTTTGTCCCGTCAAAAAAAAAAATTAATTTTCTTTTTTATTCAAGTTGCGCTTTCATTCAACTTACTTTCATGCATTTTTCATTGCCTTTCAAAATATCGTTACTATATGGAATAGCCTTGATATTAAAATAATAATGAACTCGCAACAAAAACATTCTTTTACCTTACAATATCACTGCGGCTCAATGACCTCACGGTTGACGCGCCTCGATTCTCTCGGGTTATGAACAAGGGTTGTTTAAATGCTTGAGCAATCATTCTCAGTGAGTTTTGGCTGCAAGTGCACTAAACTAAAGTACTGTTTGTGTAAGTATGACTGAACTTGTGTACAAATAAGTTTGATCCAGTGCATGATTAGGCCCAGAGTTTGCATCTGCTAATCGTAAATGGCGATAAACGAGATGAAGACCATCTAGCAAACATCAGCTAGTAAGAAGGGAAGTATATAACTCCCTAAATAAAGAAGCGAACTCTGGCAATCGTCGTCGGGGAACCACTCTCCCTGCCCTTAACGACCTCCAAGACGACGACGACGACAAGAATGACACCACGAACGATGACAAAGACAATGAGGATCGTCAAGTTAGAACCCCGTCCCCATTTCTTCCCCCTTGCCATGGCTGGTTCGGATCAGCGTGTGATTACTTCTCATATACGCTAACATACAATGGAGCATTACGACCGAACGGTTGACGCGCCATTACTTATAAAATATAAAATCAAATTGCCTGTGGATGGTTCTGACCAGCATGGACCTTCCATCACAACATCCCCTAGGTAACGTGATCTAATTGTTGACACGTCTTTTATCGTAATAAATCAACCAAAATATTGTGAGTGATTTATTATCATGTGTGGAAATCATCAGTTTTACAAAAGCCATGCAATGAGTATTGAAATCTTTTGAATTATCTACACACAATTAATTAGAATGCATATTTATTCAGATTACTAACTGCAAACAAATGAATCGCGACTCAAACGAATTTATTTAAATGAATCTATTTCCTAATATAATATAACAACAATCACGACCATTAGAAACCCGTGGCTTCATAGTTCACAACTGAACTATACGAGAGTTTGAGATGACGTCACACAGACTGTCATGGCCAAATGGTGGGTGAACATTACAATGGCGCAATCTAAACACATTTTAAAAGAGTGATTTTTACTGAAGATTCCTCAAAGCTGCATCGATGACGACGCAAGATTGTTTTAAATAATCGGATATGTATTCTAATATCTGGTAATAACGTTTTATAATGAAACAGTGGAAAGTGAAGCTTTTTTTTTTTACAAACCATAATAGCCCTAGTCCTAAACCCTGTAAAAGCAGGTCTGAGGGATATGGCAGCTGACTATTTTTTATGCTTAAGAAGTAGATCTATCGTTTCGTGGATGACAAAAATAGTATTTCAATATTACTGGAAGAACCTTAGCTATCCGATGTGGTGACATTTTGATACGTACACATAATTTAATAAGTGTGACCATTGAATAATACGGGATTTCGTCTTATCCGCCTATCGTAGCCATGTTAACATTGCATTCTTTGCCCGCCAGTCGCCCAATGTTAGTAAATACTGCGACGCCATGGCCTCCTGAATCTCTTGTATTTGATTCAAAGAGTTACCATACTGTTAGTAGCTAGAGATAGCACGCCTATACCGGCAGCTATAGCCGCCATTGGCAGATTGAAGATTGCAATATGGCCGAATAATTTGGCAAAATTTGGCGGCTGTTTAAACTAACATTTTGGCATTATGGATTGTAACTCTCTTTTTCCTAGAAAGTAGCCTAGTTATTGGGAGGGAGAAGTAAAAGGAAGGAAAAAACGGATGCACAACGAAAACACGTTTTCAACTGCTTTTGATGATGATAATGATGATGGCATTTAATTGAGTATGTACACAAACATTAAACACAAAAATCTCTAGCTTGGCCCATAGCCTAGCTACTAATTCTCTTAACAAGTACTTGGAGGCGTGTACAACATGAAAACCCAAAACCAATAAATAGATGTGTGGCTCGTTGGTCTTGAGGTAAGCGTATCTGCTTCCAATGCAGAAGGTCCGTGGTTCGATTCCCGTCAAAGTCCGAAGTTTTTTAACCTCTTATTTGGACTTAAGTCCATCAGTTCTTGTCTTAGGAGTTTGTAAACGGTGACTTTGGAGCCGTCCTAGCAACGAAGCACATATTAAATTCAGAGTTGTTCTGAATCGGCCTTGTTGATTCTGGCGTTGATCCGCGGGTGTTCGCACTGTCCATACCACTGATTGCTATATTTCCTATTAAAAATATCGATCTTTGGTTGGTTATCGCTCACTCGTCGATTGCGTCGGGGCCTACAGGGTTGGCTTGTTAGCTTTGATTTACTGTCCCCCACTGAAAATCAGTTATCTAACTGAGTACAACTGAACTGAGTATAACTGAGTGAGTGAGTGAGTTGCATGTAGATATATTTGTTTTGTTACGTACAACAGCCCGAGAGGAACCCACCTCAACCGGTTTACAAATTAAGTGATGGCTATAATCGAAAAGAATGTACATAATACAACAAAATGAAATTAAAAATCTATGTTACAATATGAATATGATACAATGAATTATTCAATTCAATTTAAGGTTCAACAAAGTTTCTAACATCTGACAGAGTCACAAAGCTATTAAAGATACCTAACTTTAAGAAAGAAGACATCCTATTGATAGATCTATTGTTTTTTTTTGTAAAATAAATTGTAAAAAAAATAGAACACACAATCTAGAACTTGGCCCATCTAGAAGTTGCCCAAACAATAAGCCATCTTGGATTGTTCAATTTGCTAGCGATCCGTGCGCGAGAGAGAACTCTAGCTACTAACAGTATGATATCTCTATGATTTGATTAGGTCAACTTGCGTAGGAATCTTGAAAACTTCCGTCAACAAGGCGGTGAAGGAAACATTGTTGAAACATTATGCACTGTCAATTGTTTTCTTTTGTTCTTGGACGAGAAAGACGTGCGTGGTCTTGTGAATTGTACTTTTTGCAGAAGATAGTGACAAATACTGACTTTTTATTGATGTCTTAATAACAACAGTGAATATTGGGATCTTACAGCAAGGATGAAGCAAACTGAGGTTCTTTTATTCACTTGGTTCGAAGATTAACTCGGTCAAAAGTGTTGGCTTGATGGCATTGGCATTTTCGTCTGTTTTCTACGCCTGGGCCCAACATAACTTAGCCCAGAGCATGGCTCTGGTGATCATAAAATACGATGAAGTTGATATTTCATCTCGCAAATACCACCTATTATAGAGGGGAGTATTTAACTTCCCGAGGTGAGCTCCGCTCGTGGACGTGAGGAACTTCTACCTTACCCCCCCCCCCCTATCCGTGGCTGGTTCTGACCAGCATGGGATATTTTCCCCTCATTCCCTAGAACCCGTCTAGTCCCGTGATAGAGATTGTCTCAGAGTACAATCTTTGCTAGTCTTAAAAGGCGATTCATGAGATGAAGTCCATCTTACATACATCAGCTGGAAAGATTAGCGGAGTATGTTACTACTAATAACTCGAGTCTGTGCCCGGGGTAGAATTGACACATTACATCGCTCGGCTTAACGTTAAAGGCGATTCAAGAGAAAAAGACCACTTCGCAAACATCACTTGTTTGTAAGGGTATAGTTTATTCACCGAAACTAGAGGCGAGCTCTGCCAATCGTCGTCGGGGACACATTTCCTTTCCCTTGACGAACTTGCGACAATGATGACAATGACACAACAAACTATACAAAGACTATGATGACCGCGATGTGAGAACCCCCCTTTCCTCACCCTACTCGTGGCTGGTTCTGACCAGCATCGGCTCCTCCTCCCCAGATCCCCTAGGCTAGAGTGGTGCATTTTGACCTAACGGTTGACGCTTCCTTAATCCAAATAAAAAAAAAAATACACTAAGAAGACAATTCATTAAACACACCACTCATCTCATCAAATTTCAATATCACAGGTGGCGCAGTTTCTCACGTCGTCGTAGATTTAAACTAGAGTTTTGAAGCTCTTTTAACTATCCACATGGCCGTGACTGTCAAAATCGTGTTGTTTACGTTGTGAACGAAGGCGGTGTGTCCAACAAGCCAAAGCCAGTGTTGCTTTTGTTTCTGTTATAAATTTCAGGCTTTGGTGTTGGACACGAGCACTAGTATTTGAGCGGAACATATATTTATAAATAACTTTGCATAATATCAGGGAATCTACAGAGCCGTGTTTTTTTATACATTAAAAATTCTCGTTAGCACAGAGAATCATTGGACGTGGCTCTGGTAACCAGCCTAGGACCCGGGGAAGAAAATATCCAGCATCGCTCTGCCCAGCAACCGAGGTGTCTACAACCATCTTAGTTGGCGTGAGCGTCTTAACACCAGAAACAACTCAGATTGGGTAGTGCAACTCTTGACTTTGTCGTGGTTTGAGCACACCATACCCCCTCACCCCACCTTCCCGTGGCTAGTTCTGACCTGCATAGAATGTCCTTCAAAACATCAGCTAGTTCTAGTATGTAGGGGAGTTATACTACTCCCCGAGACTATAGGCGAGTTCTGGCAATCGTCGTCGGGGTCCTCGACCCTTTCTAAGATAACCACCGCTTCGAAGACGAAGAAGACGACAACATGAGCGATGCCAAAGGAAATGATGACAACGTCGTGGGAACTTCTCTTTCATCCCCTTACCCGAAGCTGGTTCTGACTGGCAAGGGATTTACCTCGCCTTGTCCATTAGGATAGAGAGTTGCATTATGACTTTTCGGTTGATTCAGCGAACCAAAAACGAGAAAATATTACTTTAAGTTAATTTCTTAAATCGTCCTTAACCTAAGGGCTACTTATTTTTGGTTACTTATAGTCAAGCTTAAAAACTTTCTCAAATATTTGTATCAAAATTGTGTCTTGAAACTGTGAACCAATATTTACTCTTACACCCAAAATTTGCGTTCCGAAATAACACTTTCTCTTGGAACTTTACTTGCCTAAATTACAACGCATACGCATACGGTTGACTCGCCCTTTATACAAATAAAATAAAACAAAAACAAAACTAAGATTAATGACTGAAACGGTATAGCCGATTACGACTGTTAACGTTAAAACAAGGAATATATATTTATTCACGATCACGAGCACGAGCAAACACACACGAGCTCTGGCAGTCGTCGTTATGCTACTCCCCCCTTTCCTCCCCATACCCATGGTTGTTCTGACCAGCATTAGAATTACCTCACCACTTGCCCTAGGCTAGAGTGACGACCATGACAACACGAACGATGACGACCAAGATGTGAGAACCCGCCTTTTCTCTCCTTACCCGTGGTTGGTTCTGACCTGTCTAGCATGGGACTTTCCTCCCCACATCCCCTCGGCTAGAGTGAGTGACACATTACGACAAAACGGTGACGCTATTAATCAAATTTAATTAAATACATACAAAATTTAATTTAATAATGAAATATGAGATATAACGAACTCAAAACAAATTTAATCTATTAATTAAAATATCACTGCGACTCAGTATTTCCTCATGGTTAAAGCGCCTTGATTCTCACGTGGTATGTTTCCTAGACCGAGTTGTCCTCTGTAGAATTGGCCCCGAGCATGGCTCTGCTAATCGTACAAGGCGATTCAAGAGAAAGAGTCCACCTCGCAAAACCTGATGCAGCTATAGTTCCAGCGGAGTATATTACTTTCCCGACACGAGAAGAGAGCTCTGGCAATCGTCATCGGGGACACTTCCCTTTCCCTTGACGACGTCCTCGATGACGATGACATTGACATTGACACAGCGAACGAAGACAAAGACAAGGACGGCCACGACGTGAGAAACCCCCCTCCTCCCCTTACCTGTGGTGGTTCTGACCACCATGGGCCCTCCATAATCAAAACAACATAAATCGACACGAATTGAGTTTGATATCTCTAAGTAGTTATATAAAAAAAAGTAGGTAAATAAAATTAACAGTAATGTTTTGATTTTGGATAACCAAAAACAATATAAAAACTTAACAAACTAAACACAATACGAACCACAATTCCAAACATTCAAACAAAATAGCATTAAAGGCCTAGCTTATAACATTGCTAACATCCAAAATAAATATATAAAATTACCATTTTAAAACCGTACAGTAATAAAATCAAAATAAAATGATAAAAAATTTTGGAAGTCTCTTTTAGAAAATAAAAGCTTTAGAAGGTGGATTATGAAAGTGTGAACTCCCATTTATGGATTCCCGAAAAAGTTTCTTAAAATGACACCAAGAACGATTACAAAGTCGATTACGACCGCGACGTGAAACCCCCCTTTCCTCCCCTTACCCGTGGCTGGTTCCAGCCAGGTTAGGCTTTTTCTCCCTATATCCCTTACCTAGGATAGAGTGGCGCATTATCACCCATCGGTAAAAGCGCCCTTAAACTTAATGAATCAAACTAAAATCCAGTGCTTTCATGTTCCGAGCATTCAGATCCAGAGGAATTTCCCTCCACAGTCTTGTAGCATGAGGGTAAAATGACAACCTGTAAGCTTCAGTTCTTGCAAAGGAGCATAGATTGCAAACATCTCACCCCGAAGACTTGACCTGTTTTTACTTTTGAGAATATGCTTAGTGTCAAGATCAACATCGCCCACTTAGCACTTTCTTAGGAACTGTACATCCAATTCTTGTTTCTGAACTTTAATATAAATATTAATATTACACGTGTGACAGCTTCGTTCTCCTTGGCGCCGTCTGCTCGGCAGTCCGGGTTAGTGGAGGAACCTATATGACTGTCAAAAGTTACACCGTCCTTTCGGATGGGACGTAAAGCCGTTGGTCCCCTTGGTACTTTTCGGTAGGAGTGAGCAATGTGCCGGTACCGGGTTTCCCCTCCTCCCTTCTCTAATAAATTTGCACTGGTGGGCTACATTGCCTGTTGCAAATAAATAATAAATAATAAACCAAAATATATACCAATGTTGTTTTAGAACCTTATATGAGATAATAACGAACTCACAACAAATACACTCTATTACCTTACAATATCACTGCGGCTCTGTTGACCTCACGGTTGAAGCGCCTTGAAGCCCTCGTGCTACCTTGTCTGTATGTAGGGTTGTAGGCCCTACTGCTCGAGCAGTCATATTAAACTGCTGCATTAAACTAACGTAATGTTTGCGTAGGTGTGACCCATGTTGGGTACAAATAAGTTTCATCCAGTGTCGCGTAAATGTATTTGATGTTATCAAAATTTAATGTTATCAACATTTAATTCACATCAAATAAATTATTCTTTTGCTATTACTGTCACTAGCACCATTTTCTTTTCTTTTATTAACTTACATAATAATAAAACCATTAAACACATCATAAACACATTTCATTAACTTTCAAGATCACAGGCGGCGCAATATGACCTAACTGGTTAAAGCGCCCTTGTTTCTCACGCTGTCGTTATTAGTGGTGACGGTTCTGACCAGCATGTGATTTCTTCCCTAATATCCCCTAGGTTAGAGTCAGAGGCGGATTTACACTTATTGTGGCCCTGCGCGCAGCCTGTCTTGGGGACCTATTGCAGTGGCGGATCTAGTACATGATTCCCCCGTCTGGGCCCGGGGTAGAATTAAATAAATAATAAATAAATATATTGTATTTAGAGTCTTCACACTCAGCCCAGAGCATGGCTCTGCTAATCGTAAAAGGCGATTCAAGAGAAAAAGTCCACCTCGCACACATCAGCTAGAGAGAGCGGAGTATCTTACTCCCGAAACAAGAGGCGAGCTCTGGCAATCGTCGTCGGGGACCTTGTCCCCTTCCCTTGACGACCCCCCGGAGACGATGACAATGACACAACGAACGATGACAAAGACGATGACGACCGCGACGTGAGAAAACCCCCCTTCCTCCCCTTACCCGTGGCTGGTTCTGACCAGCATGGGCCCCTCCTCCTCCCCCCCTTAGGCTAGAGTGGCGCATTATGACCTAACGGTTGACGCGCCCTTTATACAAATAAACTATATTATTTAGTAATTAAACGAGGGAGCGGAGCGACCGAGTGTCTCCATTCAACTCAAACGGCCCTCATTCTGTGATTCTGTCTGTCTGTCTGTACGTCGAAAATCAGCCGAACCGCTGAACAGATTGCGCTGAAATTTTAAACAGACATCCGGTACGAGTTTACTGAGAACTGTTAACAAAATCAGCTAGATCCACTGCGATTTAAGCCTACAATAAATAAAAATGTGATTTTTAAAAATATCGATAGCAATTGTTTAGTAGCAGCTAGCGGGACGAGATTTATCTGTCTGGCATGGCTGAGTGGTAAGCAGTTAGCCTACCGCACGGAGGGTTGGGGTTCGATATCCGTTACTTTGTACTTTTTTATATTTTTACACCCACATATTATTGTTGAGGGGTGTTAAATGGGAAATAAAAATTGGGTGATTTTGTTATCTTGGAAATTTGTTAATGTTTCACGCTAATACGTCTTGAACACGATTCTTTTTTTAAATGTTCAATTTAAATAACTAGGGAAACGCCAAAGTCGTTGTTAAACGAGTGAGTGAGCCATGAGTTGAGTACCCTGTATCATTCCTCATAATGGGCTAGATCCAGCCTTAGGTATATGGGAGGAAAGGGGATGTTCCCGGGTACTCAACACTTGGCACACTCACTCGTTTAACAACGACTTTGGCGTTTCCCTAGTTAAACGAGGGAGCGGAGCGACTGAGTGTCTCCATTCAACTTTAACGGCCCTCATTCTGTGATTCTGTCTGTCTGTCTGTACGTCGAAAATCAGCCGAACCGCTGAACAGATTGCGCTGAAATTTTAAACAGACATCCGGTACAAGTTTACTGAGAACTGTTAACAAAATCAGCTTGATTTATTGCGATTTAAGCCTACAATAAAGAAAAATGTGATTTTTTAAAATATCGATAGCATTTGTTTAGTAGCAGCTAGCGAGGACTAATTCTATGTCGCTGGCATGGCTTAGAGGTAAGCATTTAGCCTACCGCAAGGAGGGTTGCGGTTCGAGGCTCATTGGTTACAACTTTTTATATATTTTACACCCACATATTATATTTAAGGGTTGTTAAATAGGAAATAAAAATTAGATGATTTTGTTTTATCTTGGAAATTTCTTAATGTTGCACGCTAATACCTTTCGAGCACGATTCGCATTTTGAATGTTCAATTTAAATAACTAGGGAAACGCCAAAGTCGTTGTTAAACGAGTGAGCGAGCCAAGTGTTGAGTACCCAGGAACATCCAATTTCCTCCCATCCATATACCCAAGGGTGGATCTAGCCCAGTATGGGGAATGATACCGCGTACTATACACATGGCGCTCACTTACTCGTTTAACAACGACTTTGGCGTTTCCCTAGTCATAGAAAACCATATAATAATCAAACACACCATAAACTCATTTCATTAACTTTTAATATCACAGGTGGCGCAATATGTCCTAACCGGTTGAAGGCCGCTAGTTTCTCATGTCATTATGTGAAACCAGTTTATGTGTTTTATTAATTCCTTATAGATTTACACCTTGTCATCATTTAAAACCTTCCATCCTATATAAGGGAAAATAGTTTTTTAACACTATCAAGGAAAGATTAGACATCTAGGTTCCGCTGCAATACAGTACCAATCATAAATACCCTTTTTTACATTGTGTCTTGAAACTTTACACAAATATTATATACTCAAACATTTTTTTAAATCATCCCGAAATCACACCTTTTTTTGGTAACCAACAAATTTTGACCGAACCAATTAACCAAACTAAAGACACAAAATATAGATGTTTACAGAAATTGTTTACGAGGGTACGTCAATAATGTCCAATATGTTTTGGGAACAAAATATCACAATGTCAAGAAGTATAAAGGTCGTAAAAATATTCTTTCTTATAGAAGATTTTTGCCGTGGGACACAGCTAATTTTTTGCATGCAGTTTTTTTAGGTTCAAGGTAAGACCAAAAATTTCACTGTGCGTATGTAAGTTCATAACAAGATAGCCTGAGTGTATTGACCTTAGCATTTGAATACCCCTTCCACATTAAGTAAGGAAATTCTACTAACACACTCCAATATGATGTTTATTCCCTCACCCTTCCCTGCCCCCGTCAAAGGCGCGGGGTAGAATTTGTCCTGAGCATGTCTCTGCTAATCGTAGAAGTCGCAAGGAAAGAGACAAAGAACATCTCGTAAACATCATCTATATAGGGGAGTATATGACTTACCGAAACTAGAGGCAAGCTATGGCGGTCGTCGTTAAGTAACTCTTTTCGTTCCCATGACGACCTCACTGACGACGACGACATCCACGACGTGATAACTCCCTTTTACTCGCCCTAGCCTTAGCTGGTTCTCATCAGCTAGGGGTCTTAATCCCCATACCTCCTAGGCAAGAGTGCTCATTACGACCGATTGATGCGCGCTGCATACAAAGAAACTCTAAAAATCTAAATAAAAATAGGCCCAAAATTTAATAGAATCAAGCGATCCACGTGGCCGTGGCTTTCTAGAATCGTGCTGTTTACGTTGTGAACGAGGGCGGTGAGTCCAACAAGCCGATGCTAGTGTTGCTTTTGTTTCTGTGAGGAGCTTCACTTCAGGATTGGGTGTTCATACGTGCTATGGCATTTGAACGGGTCAAATGTTTATAATAAATATGTCTGTATTCAAATCAGGGAATCTACAGAGCTCGTGTTCTCATACATTATAATTCTCGTCCCACAAAGAATCAATGGACGTGGCTCTGTGAACCAGCCTAGGACCCGGGAGAAGATATCCAGCATCGCTCTGCCCAGAACCGAGAGTGTCTACAACCATCTTAGTTGGCGTGTGCGTCTTGATACAAGAAACAACTCAGATTGTACAGAGCTCGTGTTCTTACACATTATAAGTCTCGTCGCACAGAGAATCTTTGGACGTGGCTCTGTGAACCAGCTAGGACCCGGAGAAGATATCCAGCATCGCTCTGCCCAGCAACCGAGGTGTCTACAACCATCTTAGTTGGCGTGTGGTCTTTGATACAAGAAACAACTCAGATTGTACAGAGCTCGTGTTCTTACACATTATAAGTCTCGTCGCACAGAGAATCATGGACGGGGCTCTGTGAACAAGCCTAGGACCCGGGAGAAGAATCCAGCATCGCTCTGCCCAGCAACCGAGATGTCTACAACCATCTTAGTTGGCGTGTGCGTCTTGATACAAGAAATAACTCAGATTGTACAGAGCTCGTGTTCTTATACATTATAAGTCTCGTCGCACAGAGAATCACTGGACGTGGCTCTGTGAACCAGCCTAGGACCCGGGAGAAGATATCCAGCATCCGCTCTGCCCAGCAAACCGAGGTGTTACAACCATCTTAGTTGGCGTGTGCGTCTTGATACAAGAAATAACTCAGATTGTACAGAGCTCGTGTTCTTATACATTATAAGTCTCGTCGCACAGAGAATCATTGGACGTGGCTCTGTGAACCAGCCTAGGACCCGGGAGAAGATATCCAGCATCGCTCTGCCCAGCAACCGAGGTGTCTACAACCATCTTAGTTGGCGTGTGCGTCTTGATACAAGAAATAACTCAGATTGTACAGAGCTCGTGTTCTTATACATTATAAGTCTCGTCGCACAGAGAGAATCATTGGACGTGGCTCTGTGAACCAGCCTAGGACCCGGGAGAAGATATCCAGCATCGCTCTGCCCAGCAACCGAGGTGTCTACAACCATCTTAGTTGGCGTGTGCGTCTTGATACAAGAAATTACTCATATTGTACAGAGCTCGTGTTCTCATACATTATAAGTCTCGTCGCACAGAGAATCATTGGACGTGGCTCTGTGAACCAGCCTAGGACCCGGGAGAAGATATCCAGCATCGCTCTGCCCAGCAACCGAGGTGTCTACAACTATCTTAGTTGGCGTGTGCGTCTTGATACAAGAAATAACTCAGATTGTACAGAGCTCGTGTTCTTATACATTATAAGTCTCGTCGCACAGAGAATCATTAGACGTGGCTCTGTGAACCAGCCTAGCACCCGGGGAGAAGATATCCAGCATTGCACTGCCCAGCAACCGAGGTGTCTACAACCATCTTAGTTGGCGTGTGCGTCTTGATACAAGGAATAACGCAGATTGTACAGAGCTCGTGATCTTATACATTATAAGTCTCGTCGCACAGAGAATCATTGGACGTGGCTCTGTGAACCAGCCTAGGACCCGGGAGAATATATCCAGCATCGCTCTGCCCAGCAAACCGAGAGGTGTCTACAACCATCTTAGTGGGGGAGATTGAGACTCAGATTGGGAAGTGCACATCGTGACTTCGTCGTGGTTTTGAGCACACCATACTCTCCCCTACACGTGGATGGTTCTGACCAGCATGGGACTGTCCACCCCAATACACTACAATTCGCTACATAACGTATATACGACTTAACGGTTGACGCGCATTAAAAACTTCCCAATGCCCCATAACCATATTGTGCATTATGACGTAACGGTTGCCGCGCCCAACATCCAAGTAAATTAAAACCAAATCTAAATACTCAAACCCTTCCCCAATGGCTGAATCTGATTTTGAGCACCGATCTGCATGCATGGCTCTGCTAATGGAAAAATGCGATGTAAGAGAAAAAGTCCATCTCGCAAACATCAGCTACTAAGTAGGCTAGGGGAGTAGGACAATAAAACTACCTGAAACAAGAGTCTAGGGGATGAGGCAGTCGTAGTGGAGGACTAACCCCTCTCCTTGATGACCTCCACGACGACGACGACGACGACGACGACATTGACGACACGCATGATACCAAAGACGATGATGACCACGACGTGGGAATCCTCCCCTTTCCGCTACCTACCCGTGGCTGGTTCTGACCCCGTCTTGGCCCTGGATAGACTCTGGCCTTGAGCATTGCTCTGCTAATCGTAAAGGCGAGGAAAGAGGAAAAGTCCATCTCGCCAACATCATCAAGTATGACGGCGACCATTACAACATGAACGATGACAAAGACAATGACGACAACGACGTGAGAACCATTTGGGAACTACCCCTAGCTGGTTCTGACCAGCATGGGACCCTCCTCCCCATATCCCCTGAAGCAGGGGTCGGGTTCCTGCTGTTGAAATGCATGCGGCTCCTGAGTGGGTCTAGTCTGGCTCTATGTTTTGTTACGAAAAGTCTCTTAAAACAAAGTCAACTAAGTCTACCTGCAGCTGTCAACACGACCGACTCAATAAAACGCAAAATATCCGATAAATATCGTTAATATTAACAGTGACTGGACTGATAAATTCGTTCATGTTGACACCCCTGAAACAAAATAAAATGAAGCCGAAGCTGAGGCAAGCTCTGTCAGTCGTCAACAAGGACACTTTCCCCTATTCTCACGATGACGACGTAAACGGCAACGACGACACGAACAAAAGCAAAGACGACGACGATAGCATCGGGGAATCTTAGCCATTTCCCCACCAGAATTTAATTCACATCAAACACATTTTATTTTTTTATTCAAGTAAATTTGTTTTATTTTGCTATAACTATTATCTCCATCATAAGAAAACAATTAAAAATTATCAAACACACCATTCACTTATTTTATTATCTAACTATCGCAGGCGGTGTAATATAACCTACCCGGTTGAAGCACCCTAATTTCTCTTGCCGTTCTTTTTCTTTTCTGCTGGTGTGGCAGTAGTCGTCGGGGACTACACACATCCCATTAACGACCTCCCCGCATTGTCGACTTCCATGACAGAACGAACCATGACAAAGATGGTGACGAAAATCAATGTAAGGACCCTCCATTTTCCATTTCCACTCCCTACTCCCCCCGTCTGGGCCCGGGGTAGAAATTGACCCAGAGCATGGCTCTGCTAATCGTAAAAAGGCGATTCAGAGAAAACGTCCACCTCGCAAACATCAGCTAGTAAGAGCGAATTATCTTAGGACCTTGTCCCCCTTCTCTTGACGACTCCCCGGCGACGATGACAATGACACAACGAACGATGAAAAAGACGATGACGACCGCGACGTGAGAAACCCGTTTCCTCCCCTTACCCGTGGCTGCTTCTGACCAGCATGGGCCTCTCCTCCCCACTCCCCTTAGGCTAGAGTGGTGCATTATGACCTAACGGTTGACGCGTCCTTAATCCAAATAAACAAAACAAAACACTTACCCGTGGCTGGTTCTGACCAGCATGGGCCCCCGTCTGGGCCCGGGGTAGAATAGGCCCAGAGCATGGCTCTGCTAATCGTAAAAGGCGATTCAAGAGAAAAAGTCCACCTCGCAAACATCAGCTAGTAAGAGCGGAGTATCTTACTCCCCAAACTAGAGGCGAGCTCTGGCAATCGTCGTCTGGGACTTTGCCCCCTTCCCTTGACGACCCCCCGGCGACGATGACAATGACACAACGAACGATGACAAAAGACGATGACGACCGCGACGTGAGAAACCCCCCTTCCTCCCCTTACCCGTGGCTGGTTCTGACCAGCATGGGCTCCTCCTCCCCACCCCCCTTAGGCTAGAGTGGTGCATTATGACCTAACGGTTGACGCGTCCTTAATCCAAATAAACCAAAAAACTGACCAGCATGGGACCTTCTTACCGATAATCTTAATAGGCTAGAGTGACGCATTATCAAATAACGTGCGACGAGCTCTTTATCCAAAATCCATATTTAAATAATAACTTTCAAACAAAATTCCAAATTCTATGATATTATGTGACTGACACGATAGTTTAAATAATTTGCTTACACTTCCAATATCACAGGTGGCACAATATGACCTAACCGGTTGAAGCGCCCTAGTTTCTCTCGTCGTTTGTTGTTTAGTATCATAGTACCATGTTAAGTACCATACCATTCTTGACCGAGTTTTTTCCCGGGGTTTTCTCAGTCGTTAAGGTGGATGCTTGTATATTAAGTCCTTATAAAAACAGCCATCGGACACTCCATTCAAAATAACTCTAACTTCCTCCCCGTCTGGGCCCCGGGTAGAATTAGGCACTCGACGACGACGACCAAGGCACAATGAACGATGACAAAGACGACGACAACCACGACTTAAAAACACTCCATGCCCTTCCCCTACCCGTGGCAGGTTCTGACCAGCATGGGACTGTCCTACCCAAATCCCTTAGGATAGAATGGAGCATTATGAACTAACGGTTGATGCGCCCTTAACTTACAGAATCGCGGTCGTCATCGTCTTTGAAAACGAACGATGACAAAGAGACGATGACGACCGCGACGTGAGAAAACCCACCTTTCCTCTCCCTACCCGTGGCTTGTTCTGACCAGCATGGGCCCCTCCTCCCCACCCCCCTTAGGCTAGAGTGGTGCATTATGACCTAACGGTTGACGCGTCCTTAATCCAAATAAACCAAAAAAAAAAAAATCGAAATCTATTCTAAAATCGACATTGTTGGCTCGAGCGTAAGATGCGCGACTCTCATTCGGGGGGTCCCGGTTTCTAAAACCGTCGAGACCGGCCATCCTGACTGATTGTTTTTTCCGAGGATATCCTCAGTCGTTAATGCTAAAGGAAAGGATTAAGTCCCCCAAAACAATCCACGTACATCCCTTTACAACAGTGCTCACTCTTATAAACCTAGTTGATACCCTAGGCAACTTTGCCACGAAAAGTATTTAATAATTGGTATTTTACCTTACAAATATAAAAACAATAAATTAAATAAGTAACAGGTTTTTTATATTACAGAAGTGAAATATTACCTTCACGGTTGAAGCGCCCGATTTTCTCACGTCGTATTAACATTTGGCTGGATTCAAGTACAACAACACAAGTTATTTGTTCTTATGTGGCCTGAGCCATTTAATCAGGTAATTGAATATTTGTATTGTATCCTTGTTCTCGAGCTTACTAAATTGTATTGAATTAAATTATATTGAAAGAAAAATAGTCAGTTCACCAGGACGTTTTGGTGCCTACTTCGAGTAGCCCTGTCGAGCATAGAACCACACCCCGTCTGGGCCCGGGGTAGAATTAAGCCCAATGCATGGCTCTGCTAATCGTAAAAGGCGATTCAAGAGAAAAGTCCACCTCGCAAACATCAGCTGGTAAGAGCTGAGTATATTACTCCTCGAAAACTAGAGGCGAGCTCTGGCAATCGTCGTCGAGGCACCTACCCTTTCCCTCGACGACCTCCCCGACGACTATGGCAATGACAACGAACGATGACAAAGTCGATGACGACCGTGGCGTGAGAAAAACCCCTTCCTCCCCTTACCAGTGGATGGTTCTGACCAGCATGAGCCTGAGCATGGAATAAAAGAAGTTCAATGAATCTTGTTTCACGGCATGTACATCTCATGTCATGAGTACTCCTAGCGCCCATTGTCCTCCAATATGGAATATGCTTTGTCCTAGGGTGAGTCCTAGTGCATTGCTGTCTTAAACTGAATGTTTGACGTTTTGGTGTTCATGTTCTTCTCCTCACCTTTTTTTAGTACATAATTTATTTCTGCAATGTTTTATTTTCATTTTAATCATAATTTGTTGGCATAAATGTTTCATGGTCGTTTTTATGTATTTTATATTTATTTGTTTTGTTAAAACATTCCTTTGTTCAACCTTAGTTTGAGAAAGACACTAGACTTTGTGTCAAAATGTTACAATAAAATATTTGTTTTAAGAACAGTGTATGCCCAAATAATTTCAATTCAACAAACTTTTAATATCAAAGACGGTGCAATATGACCTAACCGGTTGAAGCGCCCAAGTTTCTCAACTTCTTTCGCAGATTCGGATGGTTTTCAAGAACATTTTCTTAATAATAATATTTCGGCTACCGTTATCAAGTATGTCGGGCAATTAATTACTACTCCAGCAGATGTGGCTTCAGTACTGGGTACACATTTTGCATCGGTAAGCAGCAATGCTCGATATGATGCAGAATTCCTAGTACAAAAGCAGATGAAAGAAGCTCAAAAACCTAATTTCTCATCTGAAAACCATGAGCCATACAACAGAGCGTTCTCTTTGTGGGAACTCCGTATGGCGTTGAGCCCATTGCGTCGCACATCTGTGGGAGAAGACAAAATGCACAGCGACATGTTTGTGCACCTTACTGGTCCCGAATTGGAAGTTATTATTATTTATTATATTAATTTTATTATAATTATAAAATCTTCTATCATAAGATAACGTCGACAAACTTTCTAAATTTCTCATCCATAGTAATCTTTTAAGCAAAATTTAATTCACATCATTCCCATTTCTTTCTTTGTTTTCTTTTCATTCACACACATAACTTTTATTTTGCTATTTCTTTCATCATTGTTGGTTGAAATGCGTCATCTCACTCTATAAGGACATGAAGTAATCTAGCAGCCATGGTGTCTCCATGGTGATTGTTGACTAAACAAGCCACTACTTCAAATATGTCAATACAAATCTCGTCTTCTTGTCTCTCGAGTGTTTCTCAAATAAACTTATTAAGTTACTATTATTACTCTTGTAAAACAGTCATTCATCAATCATCATTAATTTATTTTGTTATTTATACGTTTAGAAAACAATCTAATCATCAAACATACCTCCATAAACTCTTCTCATTTACTTTCATTCACAGGCGGAGCAATATGACCTAACCTGTTGAAGCGCCTTAGTCACTCACGTTGTCATTTGCACACAACTTTCACACTTCCGGTACATACTCTTTATTCTCTCTACTAGAGTTTCACTGATCCCTTTGCGTTTTAAACATGTCCATACTTTCTCCCTTGGCAGGTAATCATATGCCGTTTCCAAACATAGGAAAGCCATATACATACACTTACCCTCTTCCCACTTCTTTTTCATTCTTTGTCGTAGAGAAAATATTAAGTCGATTGTGGACCTTCCCCTTCTGAATCCATACTGTTCTTTCCTATGCTCTGGTTCTTCTACTTGACGGACACTCCTTTCCATTACATTACATCCATCCATTACATACATTATAAATATATAAAAATTAAAATCTAGCACCATAAACTCATTTCATTAACTTATATCATCTCAGGAGGCGCAATATATGACCTAACCGGTTGAAGCGCCCGTGTTTCTCACGTCGTCGTAACACTGTTTGCACTGTAGCACTGTAACACTGCGATGCATAATGTATACTGAAGTGGCCGACGGCCGAGTCTGTTGCCTTCCCCTTACCGGCGGCTGGTTCTGACCAGCACGGTTGTGTCCTCCCCACGTCCCCTAGGATTTCCCCCTTCTCGACCCGGGGTAGAGTTGGCCCAGAGCATGGCTCTGGAAATCGTAAAAGACAATTCAAGAGAATAATTACATCTCGCCAACATCAGCTAGTAAGAAGGGAGTTGATTACTCCTCGAAAGTGCTACCCTTATATCACCCTCCCGAATTATACGGCTGGTGCTGTCCAGCATGGGATTTTTAACCCACATAAACTAGACCCCGTCTAAGACTGGTATAGAATTGTAAAAGGCGATTTAAATTAAAAAGACCATCTCGCAAACATCTGGTAGTGAGGACGATTTGTTTATATATTTTTTTAATGTCCATCATATTAAGTTTAAAAAAAACTGATTTACAACGGAGGACAATATTAGAAAGGACGATAACATATACTCCCTGAAAATAGAGGCAAGCTCTGGCAATCGTCGTCGGCGAGATTGCGCCTTTCCCCTAACGACCTCCCTGCCGACGACGAAGACGACAATGACACCACTAACGACGACAAACACGATGACGACCGAAACGTGAGTATTCTTCTTTCCTCCCATTAGCTGTGGCTTGTTTTGACCAGCAGAGTGGTGCATTATGACCTAACGGTTGACGCGTCCTTAATCCAAAAAAACTAAAAAAACAAATCCTAGCCAAGATTGAAGCATAAAGACCTAATAACTGACGCTCCTTCAAAGTTAATTAATCAATTATTGTTATGCAATTTTAAATTGTCATTTTATTTATTTATGATGTGAAAATTTGTAAGTATAAACACTCATCTCCCGAGAATCTAAAAGAAAGTATGGGATTGTTTCATTTCCGAAAGTAGAGGCGAGCTCTTTCAGCAGTTTCAGGAACTCTGCTCCTCTCTCGAAGGTCTCCCTGACGACGATGGCTACGACAACAAAAACAACAAGCACGATGACAAAACGATGAAACAACGCAACGTCATGAGAAAGCTTCCAACTTTTGTTATATATGATAACGGCGACAAAGTTTCTAAAGTTCTTATTCAACGTAAATTTATTAGACAACAATTGATTCACATCAGACACGTTTAATTTTTTTTAAATAAATAATTTTGTATCATCTCCTTCTTTGTTCTTTACTTTTATAAACTTAGAAATAAAAATAATCATCAAAAACACAATAAAATGATTACATTAACTTACAATATCACGAAAGGCGCAATATGACCTAACCGGTTGAATCGCGCGAGTTTCTCACGTCGTCATCTGACTCGTTCCTGGAAGGTAATACATGGTCATAAAAAGTTCTTCAATGAACTTTTTATTGTTCGCAAAGTATAATTCACAATATTATGAACGTTAACTTAACTTGTTACTATTTCTGGAAGATAACGTATCTTTTAACGAGTGGAGCTCTTGATCTACCCCTTACGCTCCCCATACTTGTAAGGCAAGAGTGGTGCATTATGACCTAACGGTTGACGCGTTCTTAATCCAAATAAACAAAAAAAAACAGTATAAACGATTACAACGAGGATGACGACCCGCTTTCCTCCGCCACCCCGTATCCGACACGTCTGGGCCCATAGCATGGCTCTGCTTATCATAGGAGGCGAGGAAAGAGGAACAGTCCATCTTGCAAATATCAGCTAGTAAGAAGGGCAGTATATTACTTTCTGAAATAAAAGGCTAGCTTCAGCAATCGTTGTCTGGGACATAGCCCCCGTTCCCCTCCAAATGACATAAAAAATGTTTTTTAAATCTATTAATATAAGATAATAATGAACTCACAACAAATTCACTATGTTACCTAACAACATCACTGCGGCTCTGTTGACCTCACGGTTGAAGCGCCTTGAAGCCCTCGTGCTACCTTGTCTGTATGTAGGGTTGTAGGCCCCACTGCTCGAGCAGTCATATTAAAACTGCTGCATTAAGGAAGGAATCAGGTGAAATTTGCAAAAAAAAAAATTTGGGGGTGATTTTTTGAATTTTTTAAAATTGATTTAATATGGAATGTTATGTGTTTCATGGTGTTAATTATATCGGGATTGAGTAACTATAAGTACACGTAATGTTATTGTGTTGTCACGCCGGCACAGCGTTGTGCGTCAAAAATAGGTTGTTTGGCGTTTTCGCGAGAAGAATCTGCTGACTCTGAATGGATTTCTCAGCGAATTAGCTTTCAAAATGCGCTATAAATGTAGTTAGATAGCAGCACATGTCTTTTAAACCACTGAACTATATAATTGTTACTAAATGCTGAGTTTTAGGAATCACATGAGTTTGAAGGCTGTGGAACAGCTGACAGCGGGGGAACAGCTGACAGTGTGTTCTTGGTTTGTTAACATGTGTCTATTTTCTTGTACCCTGACTTGATGTTATTATTATTGCACAACCCTATTTAAAGTTTGTAAGTGTGTTATGAGGAAGTGAAGTAGGCCTAGCACAGGTAAAAGACCCAAGATCTCGGCAGCCAAGCAAAACATTCGTGTACGATGGGCGACATCCAAAGCTTAAGCTAGGCCTACAAATAGGCCTACACATGAACCTACAAGTAGGCCTACACAATGTTTAACCTTTCCACTTGCTAAAATAAAATACCCTGTATATAGTAGAGTCATTTTCGACACTTTTGTGACCGTTGAGAGACAATGACGATTTTTCAACGGATTTGTCCTCTAAGAAGGTTTTATAAAAAATTAAGCCCCCATGCCCCTCGCGAAAGTGTGGGCATACCCCGCCAGGGCCCAAAATCCAATATGGCGGCCGTTTACCACATCTGACACTATCTTTGCAATGGTTTAGCCTAGAGTATCGCGTAGTATGTGGTTTGAGGGTTTTGAGGGTCGAGGAATTCGTTTCTGAAGTCGGTTTGCGATTAGACCCATTTTTTAAAGCTTTGAATCCAATATGGCCGTCGATTTGCAGCTTGGAATAGCCAGTTTCTCGAAATCGTAGTAGAACTTTCATATAAGACTCGAATGAAAGCCCTGTTCACATAATTTTGAATAATTGACAGAAGAGCTCTCAGATAGTGCTCATAAATCTAATAATTGGTCAAAACTTCAATAATAATACGAAAATATGTGCTCCTTTTATAGACAATTTAGCGATTTTCTAAAGTGCTGTGATAAGAGTGGCTATGGCACATGAATTGAGAGACAATGACGATTTCTCAACGGATTTGTCCTCTAAGAAGGTTTTATAAAAAATTTAGCCCCATGCCCCTCGCGAAAGTGTGGGCATACCCCGCCAGGGCCCAAAATCCAATATGGCGGCCGTTTACCACATCTGACACTATCTTTGCAATGGTTTAGCCTAGAGTATCGCGTAGTATGTGGTTTTTATGGTTTTGAGGGTCGAGGAATTCGTTTCTGAAGTCGGTTTGGCGATTAGACCAATTTTTAAAGCTTTGAATCCAAGATGGCCGTCGATTTGCAGCTTGGAATAGCCAGTTTCTCGAAATCGTAGAGAAACTTCATATAAGACTCGAATGAAAGCCCTGTTCACATAATTTTGAATAATTGACAGAAGAAG